>JACBWW010000045.1:3939254-3951434 GCA_020086605.1 Lanius collurio | reverse complement strand
TCTCCCTTAACAGCCCAATAATCTTTCCTCATCCTCTATAGAGTTCCAAAACTCCCAGACACCATCTGGCCACACTGAGTTGTATGTCTACTTAAAGTCCAATTGACATGCAAACTAAATGCAAACTACAAACAGAATTTAACAGCACATCACCAGTTTTAAGACACAATCCGTCAAACATTTCAGAGGACTATGAGGAAAATATATCCTGCACTTGCAAATCATTGGGCATAATGTCTGACATCCAGTAAACCCTTTAATAGCCTATAGACATTCACCTACTACAAAATCCACTGGAAAATATCCTTAAGAGCAAAGAACACAGTATGCCTGTCTGTAAGAGAAATCCAGATACTGCCTTATGCAAGAATATAAAATGAAGGGATAAACTAGAGAGAATTTGAGTCCTATGACCTGGTGATTTTTATCTACTGTCACTTGACCCAAAATGCTCAGGTGTACACCGTGCCACAAACAAAGCAGACTCATTTTGCAGGAGTCACTTCAAAAGCTCTGATGTGCTCAAGTCTGGGGCCTGACAGAGGCAGCAATGAACTGACTACTCCTCAAATTGTGTAAGGAGCCAGAAATGTCACTCATCCACTATAACTAACACCAAAACCCAACTTTCAAAACTTTCAGGATGAAGACCTCAAATAAGCAACAAGAGTTCATAAATAATGAGCTTTTCATTCTTCATCCATCATCAACCATTGCAATAACTTTATTCCTCACTAGTTTTTAAAATGTTAATTCCAAATGTCATTCTTGGAAAAGTTTTTACTTCCTTCCCTCTTTGGGCATAAAGAAGGGGAATTGATGGCTCCCTTTCTAAGGGAAAGAAAAGACATGGATTTTGTGTAAGTTCCAAATCCAACCTGTGTCATTTTATTCCAGTTGTTTTGGATAGCTGGGTTCAGTGGATGACCTTTTTTAACTGGACCGTTTGCATTTATTCCTTGCTCTCCTATTTTATTTGGTAGGTCAGCATTTTCATCTGGAAGAGAATTTTCTCACATAGCTAACATTTTAAGCAACTTTATGATTACTTTTCTTTTCATTCCAGGCCATGGATATGTCAAGCAAAGACTGTCAGTCCCAAACCCAGTAGTGAGTGACTGTTCCAAGAGGGAATGGCCACCTGGACTGGGACTGGTCCCAGAGGGTGGCTCGGACATGAGGCACAAGTGCAGCCAGCAGTGGAAGGAGTGACCCTCCTGTCACTGACGTGTCTCCCATCATTTCCCCCCTCCCTGGGGCTGGGAAGGAAGGTGAGCCCAGCCCCCAGCGGGGCTCCAGGCACTGTTTGCTCCCAGCAGGATCCCAGTACGTACTGTTGGTGAGCAGGTGGTTCTGCTGCAGAGGGCTGAGTGGGTGTGCACTCCCAAGGCTCGACTGCCCTGACAGTGTGGGGTGGCCAATGCTGTGCTGGGATCCCGTTGTAATGGGAGACTGGAGCTTGTCTTTATCCCAGGAGGATTCACTCCCACCTGCAAAACAGAGCACAACAAACCATGACTGGCATGTACGTTTATTTAGAGACATTTTGCTTGGTTAGCAATGAGCCAACACTCCTTACCAACAGCTGAGCACCTGGAACCTATACCTGAATTTTTCAAAAACTAAATTAATAAATAAGCACCTGGGGAAAAATATTTTTAGATGCTTTCAGCATCACCAGCTTTCAAAACACTGGTTTCTGGAAACAGGAGAGGCTAAATGTTTGAGGATGAAATCATCAGTCATGATTAAGTAAATTATCAGAACAGGAACATCTGAGAGGCTGAGTCACAATCTCCTGCTATCATAGGACATGAGGCCACCAGTCCCTGCCAGAGACTCATCTGAGTCCACCCTCACGCTCACCAGGTCTCTGCTCTACCAATCCTGGAGGCACTCAGCCATTCCCCCCCACCAGTGTCACCACATTCCAGCTGGAATTCACCCCTGAAGAGCTCAAACAGTTCATCCTCGAGCTTTGTTATCTTTGAGCTTCAGTAGCTCCCCCTCCACTGCTGGGCTTGACCCTGGGGATGCCCCACATCAAATCCTTCACTTGGCTGGGTTAAATGAGCCGGCCACAGGCTGTGCTTGGAAATCATCAATGTTCAGGAATTTCAGCTTAGGAGTCCAGATATCTGTGATGCACAGTAATTACTGTCTACAGCAAACAGAAAATCTAGAAAACTGAGCACTCCATGTCTCAAATCTCTGTCTGGTCTGCTGAAGAGACAGTGTTCTGCAGAAATGTTACAGACTGTAGTTTTTTCAGTATTACACACTTGAAGAACAAATTCCTCTTAAAGAGCAGGTTAAGTACACCATGTTAGTGAATTCCAAAATACATCTGGTCCACAACACAGAACAACCGAAAAAAGTTAGACTGAACATTTCTAGAGTTAAAAGGTATTTTAAGATCACTCCCCTCTCAGGTACACCCCACACTATCACTTAGATTACAGATTGTTACAAAAACATGTAATGCAGTATTGATTTTGTTTTGAATTTATGAACAAGAATCTCAATTAGAATAAGTAAATAGATTACTGGAGTGCAGCAGATAGACACAGCAAGCAAAAAACCATTTTAATTGAATATGAAAGTAACAGAGAAATTCCATTCTTTATGACAACACTTGGCTAATAAACATGATTAATACTGCTAAATGCAAAAGTTTGAAAGATCAGTGATTGAGAAAAAAGGAAAACACTCCATCATTTTAGCACTATGTCCAAGTATGAATTATCTTCCTATAAAAGAGTTGTAATTTCTGAAATGATGAGTAATACACTGACAAAGAAAGATACACTAAATTATGCCATGTGATATAATATAGCATGGCATAGAGCAGTAATTAGAACTACTACAGTTGAGGCTGTATCAGCACCTTTGTTATTTAATATACTGTATATCAGCTCTTTCAAATAACATTTGACTGCTATTTAGTGTAGAAGTTGTTCACTTTGACTATCATGAATCTAGGGTGGTATTATTTGGTGTAAGTGTTTCACAAGTTAAATGTGTAATTTATGAAGGACTTTCTGAGGAAATGTCGAGCATTTGATTTTACCTAGTGAGTTTTAATCTTCTCCATATGATTTGTCAACAAATTTAACATTTACACTCTGCTCTTCCTCAAAAAACACAGTACTTTTCCATTAATTTTTTGCTCAGGAACAGATTTTGTAGCTGTAACTTCATGTATCAGGGCACTGGCCACAAAAACCGGACCCAAGATAGTCTGACTGAGATTTGTGAATGAAAAGAAAAAACTGAGTCTGCATCTGAAAGTTTCCCTCTCCCTGTGTTCCTCTGCCCCTGGTAGTACCAGCCCTGGACACAGATGGTCTAAACTCAGCTCATTTAGTTAATTCTGGAAGTTTCTCTTGCCTTTCAGAGCCTTGTGGCCCTGAGGCTGCAGTACCAGAGCCTCACCAGCTCTCTGAGCTCAGCTCTGCAACCACTGCATGTTCCAGAGGAAAATTCCATTATTCCCAATTTACAGATGGAGAACTGCCCTGTGAAGAAAAGCAACTTGCTTAAGGAAACCCAGGAAATCTGCAATGGAAGGGGAAACCAAATTTAAATTATGTCACACAGTCCAAATCACTGGACCAGTTCTCCTTACAGATGGGGACAATAATAACTTTTTCCCTCTGCAAATTCCACTTGTAAATCTGCTCCAGTATTCAGTGCCAGCAACACAAGAATAAATTGCAATACACTTATCTCTACAGACCATTCCTGTATTCTTATGTTCCCTATCACTTCTCCTTAGAGAAAGAAAAAAATACAGCTGAGTGTACGATGTATAATAAAAGTGGGTGTTAAATGAAATGCATCCTTAGCCTGCAGTATCCCACAGATAACAGCTCCATCTCTCCATCTGGACTGCATTTACTACGGAGTAGGAAGTCTCTTAAAAAGAAAATAATAATTAGAACAGTTTTACCTAGAACTGCTCAGGTGTGAAGTGTTTTATAAGGGCAGTGTGATCAGCCCCAAGGGGGAAAGCTGAGGGGCAGAATTAGCAGTTCCTCCCCAGTGAGGAAACTCAACTGGAAACAAGTCAGGGCTCCTGCTCCTGCTCCTGTGCCCTACACCACAGACAGCTTTGATTCATCCTACCCACTGTCCCTTTGCACAGCTAAAAAATAACCATTTTAGAAGCAAATCTGCATTCTTCCCTGGAGTATCTATGCCCATAGGGTAAGAAAAAGATTAAATATAAATGTTCAGCAAGCCAGAACCAGATTCACAGTGTAAACCAAGTATGTGACATGCAAACCTGTGGTGACATACTCAGTCCTTTAAATGCAACACAACGTTAAAAAAAGGCATTTATTTTTGAGCATACCATTTTCTTATTTGGTGACACAGCTGTCAGCATGTTTGATCAGCAAATACATAGCTGGCATGCAACATATCAACGTGTATTTTCAAATTCTTTGTTGCCATAACAATTGGAAGTGAATACATACATAAAAATGGAATCCTTCTTAATGCTTCAAATTCGTGTTTAACCACAATTTTTCAGATTTCTGTTCATTGCCATTTTTTGTCCATATAGGTGCCATCCATAAAGCAAAGATGTCACATTTTGGTTTTAATTTTTTTTTCTAATTTTCAATCCTGTCTTTGTATGATGACCTTATAGTATATACAGAGATGTTATTTCAAGTGATTTCTTTTAGGTATATGAAACATAAGGAGAAAAATATATGGAAAAAAGCAAACATACACTACTAAGAAAAATGACATTAAAAAAAGAGCAATGGGACCTACCTCTTTTATATGAAGGGAAATACAACTTTTTATTTATTTTACATGAGAAAGAATATTTCATTTTAAAATATTAGTAACTTGATCCATGAGTGTCACAGGAATATTTAATTAGAGCACCCAGAAGTCTGTTATTTGTCAAATGCCAATACATCATTTATACACTTTACCACAAGCTTTACGTTGGACGCTCTTACCCACTACCCACATGACCTTGCCTCCAACAGATAAAACTGAAGGACAGAAAGGTAATTTTTCCTTATCTTGTTTGCATTCTGGTCGATCTTGTCCCAGAACAGATTGTACTGAGCATCAGAGAAGGGAAAGAGAGACAAGGACCTGCCCCTCCCCAGAGCTCCCGATGCTCAGCAGGGCAGGCACAGAGCCCAGGGGTGCCTGAGCACAGCCAGGACAAAGGGGGAAGGGAAGGCTGGGCTGCTCCCCCCCCCAGCTGAGAGCACCCAGCAGAGGTGGGGTGCAAGCTCTGCTCTCACATGTGCAGCTGAAAGCACACTGTGGGTTCAGAAAGGCCTGAGAGTCTGCACTGCCCAGGGCAGGGCACAGATAAAGATGGACTCCATGTGGGCATGGGACAGTTACTGCTCATATAAATTAAACCTGGTATTTGCCATTCTGAACAGGTTATTTGGGGTAAGTTATTCACCAGTGTATCAATTTCACTAATGTTAATCTAAGCAGAAATCAGGTGAATGTAGGAGTTGAATCACAGGTACCACGAATAAACAGGGAAATTCAGCCTAAGCAATACACCTGCTGTGACAGACCCCCACAGCCCCACTGGAAGGTGATTTACCATCACACACAGGTCTGTAAGTGAAGTGCCTCAGTTTAATTTTATTTATTGGAAAGAAATGCAAGTGATAAGCTCAGCTTCATTTTTTTCTGAAAATGCTGCTACTCATCCCTCATTAACTTTAGGTAAGGTAACTCTTAAAGCCCAAAGTTTTCTAGCAATAAGCCTCTCTGTGGATTTCTGTTCTTCAGAACAAAACTCCAGAATCTGTTGGGCTTTTTCTTTTTTTTGGTGAAGATGTATCTGCAGTGATTAAATTAGTGTCTTGGTTTTAGGTATTGAAAGATCTCCAGAAAGCAATCAGAGTTCAATTCGGTGACAGTTTCTTTTCATTTGGTTTCAAATTCATTTTATCAGCCTTAAATCTGTCTGGTTGAGCTAAATGAAATCCTCTCTGTCAGAGCTACCTTCGAATTCCACAACCACACTGTTTCAATCTATGTCTGTCATTTTACTTTTTGTTGTGATACATTCCTGAAAAATTGAACTCCAGTTGTAAAAAGCAATACCATCTTCAGTGGCCAATTTTATTCTCCAATTATTTTTAAGCACATTTTTCATCCTGTTGGGCATATTAAGTGTAACAACAGCTGCAAAGAAGAAAGTATTCAGTGCACTGCTATTTCAGCACTGGTAATTCCAAGTATTTCTCACCTCTAAGTTCTTTTGTAAGTGTCCAGCACATAGAGGGCCCTTAAAAATGTTTGGATTATACACAACCCCATTACTCTCAAAACAACACAGGCCTTTCTGCCAGCACTCCTAATCCCTGTGTTTTCTGGTGTTCCAGACTATTGTACCAATATCCCTATCTCACCCTGATATTGGGAAAAATGGTCACTTTTTTGGTCTACACAGAAAATTCCCTGCAAAAACATTTCAGCCTACAACTTTCAGTCAACATTTTTGTGGTATCAACCTTTGAGTGTCCCAGGAAGACAAGATTAGGTTGGAAACAATTTTTGTCATGTTTGATAAAGTGAGAATCTCACTGCAGGAAGGTCATGAAGAGACCACCCAGGTCTCATTGCTGGTCACCTGTCAGTTTTCTGTCAGAAAACCATAAAACTGCTCTGGGTCAGGATTATGACCCATTTAACCCCAAATTCTGTCCCTTGTACTGGCAGAAGATAATGTTATTTACAGAGGCCGCTCAAGTGTGGACACTTTCTGTGGTCCCTTGTTACTCCCAAATGATATTTTCAACTTTAAAAATGGGAACAAGATTTTAAATCAGCCCCCAAAATCATTACAACCCATCTGAAAATCTAAATGGCAGATCTGCAATGCATCTAAAGCTTTAATCCATGGATTTGTCTGGCTGTGGGTATTCGGCTGTATCAACTTTTGGATTGTGCCCTACAAGAGAGCCATGAAAGTGTGGAGGGTAGGATATTAAAACTCAAGAAATCCAGTGATGGCTTTACTGGGCTACTTCCAAAAACTTATCAAGTGGTTCAGCAGATGTAATTACTGCTTAGCCCTGCCAAGGCTTTGAAATGTGCCCATTAATTCAGCAATTCCCAATCTGTCCATCAGTCAGTCATACTTAAAAAATATGTCTGTCAGGACTTAGGTGAAGTAATCTGTTGATAATTACACAATAAGAAGGCATCTGAAATCTGAATATCATTTCTAAACTTTTCAAAAAGTCCTGATGACAGGAAAATCAAAGTTTATTTCACAGCAAACAGGACACTGAATATAACTGGGAATATGTCAGAATATCTGATGCCAATTTAATTAAGAACAATTAATTCCAGGAAGATACTTTTTGAGAAGATAAAAGCAGAGATGCAATATTTATCTAGGAACCTAACCATCCCTCCCAAACCCATCATCTGCTTCCTTTAAAGTGAACAAAGAAAGAAGGTGGTGAATGAAATGTGTTCTGAGGTTTCCACGTGCTGCTGGATGATTCTGAGATGAGCCTCCTCAGTGCCAGCTACCTCAGCAGCCGTGGCTGTCCTTCCACGGGCCCTTCCAGCCAAACCAAAATCTCACCATCCCAGCCAGGTGCTCGTTGTCCAAGGCTCTGAACAGCAGGAAACCTGTTCTCTCTCTCACACCACACAGAGCCATTCATCCCTCCAACTGGATCCACAAAAATGCTCCTAAAATACAACCAAGTGTTTTCTCCTGTTTTCTGTGACCAGGGTAGATGAACACCTGGCTGCAGCAACCAAACTTCAGTAGCACCTTCAGTACCTGCAGCTGTACTCCAAAACACCAACTACACCTCAGTGACTCAACTTCCACAACCACAGCACCTGTAAAAGTTACATTTAACCAGATGAAACATCAGATTGGCAGCAATTTAGACATGAATTCTTACAGTAATTGTCACTAAAATGCACTGGTACTCACAAGCACCTCTCAGAGCTACATACCTGTACCTGCACTGTATGAAAAACCACCTCGTGTTATTTAAAGGCGTTTTGGGAGGATTAACTTGGCATTTGTGGTCTTCCCCTGACATCTCCTAGTTCTTGTGGTGGATTAAATACTAAGTTATAAAACTCTATTCAGTTTCTTCTATGGAATGTGAAATACATTTATTGCTAGCATTTTTAGTAACAACCACGTGACTTTATTGCTATTTATTTTTCTATACAAAGATCAGAATGATGTACTAGAACATGGTATCTCTACTGGTTTAGGACCAGCAACAAAAAACCCTGTTTTCTACTGAAGGACCACAGCCTGCCTTCTGAATCACATTCATTTCACAGAGAGAAAGAAGGTCAAAATTCTGGTCTGTCATGTTTTTATTACTGTTGATGATGCACAAGCCAGAAATAAAACAGCTTAACTTTCAGATCTTGAATACAGTTTGCAGGGCTGCCTGCCAGAAAGGATAAAACATACATCCTTCTGAACTCCACCACTGCAGCCAGCAAGCTGGGAACCAGGATTTGTATTCAGTGATGATATCATCCATCCCCTCACTCACCACCATTTACAATTTTCTGCCTTTTTTCAAATGACTTAATATTTTTACATATTTAAGAACATTCTGAAAGAACCACTGAGATACATCTACTGTGTATTTCTATCATGACTGTAACTAGGCAGATAGTTTAGTTTGACCCTGACAGGCTTTGAGAATGTTGTGACATCCAGGGCAGATAGGTAACTGCACAAACCCAGGTACTTGAGCTTCAATAATTCATGATCTACTATTTATTTGAAATAATTATGAAGAACAGTTCAACAGATGGCAATCTGCAGTGACATAAATGGATCATGTATTTATAATATTTTCAAAATTTCCTAATACTAAAAAACTCCATATAATACAAAGTCTATGGCTTTAATACACACCTGGACAGACTTCCAAACCTGCAGCACCTGCATCAAACTCATTGGAGATTTTACCAGAGAATGAGAGGCTGCCAAGGGATGCCCAACACACTTTTATATAGAAGGGCTCTAGTGAGATTTAGTGCCTCACAGTCCCTGTTTCCACAAAGGGTCAGTGAGTGCAGCCCCTTGCACAGTTCCACCCAGCTGTGCCAGGATGGCACCCCTGGCCAGGCACACATCCATTCTGAAGGTGCTCTGCTTCCTTCATCTGACAGTCCATCCCTGCACTAAACACTACTGATTCCCAAACAACTGAGAGTGCTGCCTGGACCAAGAGAGCCCCTGAGTACACCCAATTCACATAAAAAAGGTCAGCAGGGACATCTACTGTGTTTCATTTAATGCCAGCCTAAAAATAACCAAAAAAAAACCCCTGGAACTACTTTAGCAGCCAACTTTGTACTTCCTTTCCCAACCACTTTCAATTGTGCTCCCAGTAATATCTGAACAGGTTGTACCACAGCACTCGGACATCTCACACATTCAATCCATCTTGGCCCTTCAGAGCATTTTTCTCATTCAGCAAACCTGGCCCCTGGGTATTCCCATCACCTCCAGTATAATTCTCCTCCAGGAATACCAGTGGGAGTTTTGCATTAGATTCTCTATGGAGCAGGATCAAATCCTCAGAAATGATCCACAATGTCAAATAAACCCTTCAAGAAAGTATATCCTAAACTGGTTATTGTGTAAAGGATATTCTATGTCTTCAAACTAGCATTTCTTTCTGAGCTATACAGAACAATAAATAACAACTACTATCAGAACAAACACTATTAAAATGTTGATATTAATATCAGATAAAGTGAAAACACTTCTTAAGAAGAGAAAGTGAGAGGTTTCTGCAACAAAACAGAATAGCACAGTGCCAAGCTGAACTTAACTAAGCTTGAGGTTTTGGACAGGATTCATTTCTGCTTGTGGTATAAGTATGCACCACCTTGATTATCATTTAAAAAAATATTGACAGCTTGCCTTCTCATACCAATGCCTGGTAACAAATTCCAAATGTTTTGTCACATTTCTTGTGAGCAATGCCATCTGCCAGAGGTGGCATTTCATGGCTGTTTACCCTGACTCCCTCCAAGAATTCATCTGCCACTATCTAATGCTGCCTGAATAAAGGGGATTAAGACTCTGATGCAAGAGAGACTATTGATAATTTGGTATAATTGGGAAGAAATGAAGATAAATGAGGTTGAGGATGGAGAGGCAATTAGTTGAGCTGCCTGTACAGCTGTGTTCTCGGCCTGGCTCCCCTGGCCTTTTCTTTGGTGAGGTATGTGCAAATTAAACATAATGACAAATACACTCTTCCCAAAGCTCTTTAGTTTGCAAAGCTTAAAGATCTGTTTTTCACTTCTGAGATTCTGGGCAGTTTTCTGTTTAAAAAGAACAGGGACAGAGGATCCCACTCTCTGCTGAGGTTTTTAAAGAGATGCACTTTGTCCCAGAACACCTATGGCGAAGTACCTGTTCCACCTCAGCATTCCCAGGGGTCCAAAGCCCAGGACTTTGGCCAAAAAGTGAAGGATTCTGCTCCCTCGGTGCCACAGCCAGCCCTGGTCATTCCACAGCTCCAGATGTCTCTGCTACCTCTGTTCTGTAAATATCCTCTACCCACATAATTGGTCAAGCAACAACCCCAAACCACGATCCCCCCCAAAGCCAAGCCCCACAGTCTGCAGCTGAACCTCCACTTTATAAATTATGCCAGTTTTTAAAAATACTGGTCAGAAAAACATTTGAAACTTCTAAAATACACATTTTCCCCTACAACTCATCTTGGAAGTGGCAAGATTTTTTAGTCATAATACAAAGACAGCTACTAAGATAAAAGCCTTAGTTCTAAGCTACATTATTCAGGTGAGGCCAAGTAATCAAGCCTGAATATCTTGGAAGATATTTAAATCTCAAGTGAACATGGACAGACTACAAACCTCCAAATTAGAGGGCACAAATCTGCAGTATGATTTGCAGTTCTCATTTCAAATATACTGAGATACATTCATACATAAACATGTATAAATGCACCCATATGGGGTTTAACATAAATGTAAAATAACATACATTTGCCACAAGAAATGCCACTACATGTTTCACATAAAACTCTAACAGTTTTTCATAAATGTCAAATAATGCAAGATCCCTTTTAGAAAGAAATCCAGTATTTGCAGAGGCAGCTTCAGCTTACAGACATGTTTGCCCAACTACCCAGCACATGTTAATTTTCCGATTTCATGTACAGGTGATTCTACCCTACTTAGGTCTTAGATGAAAGGCTTCATAAAACTGCACTTTTTTCTGCATCCATACTGTCTTCAGTTATTTAAATCAAGTATTTTATGGATTACTTGAAAAATGCTCCTTAGATAAAGACAAAAGCCCAGTATCAATGCACAGAAGAGAATTTAGAAACCAAATGTTACATATCTTAAAATCCATTGTTAAAAGATTAACAATTTAGTAGACTTCTTTAAGTAATGAATTTTCAATACAGCTGCTTTTTATTATACAATACAAAGAGTACAGTGTATTTTGTAAATTGTCAAAGCTAAAATCACTTGAAATTATCTCTTTTCAAACTCACAGAACTGCAAAATCCAGTGATTTTCTGCATATGAAAAACTTTGCTGAACCTCAACACTGTGCTCTTCCCCTCTACCTGGAGGTCAACCAACATTTCAATTTAACTCCACCTAATGTACTTTTTCATTTTGGATTAGGTTTCTACAAACGCCAAAAAAAAGAGCTCACTTTTTATGAGACAAACATGGCAGGATGAAAAAAACCAATATTTCAGTTTATTTAAATCAAACTTGTTTTACCTTAGTGAGGCAATAAATGTGACTGAGGTTAAACTGCTCCTTTACAGAAAATGAGGTTTTAGCATGTAGTTCAGAGCAGTGATTTTTTTGTTAGTCTGCAATACTCCAAGCACATACATTACACATGTACAGAGCCTGGTCTTTCCCAAAACCCTCCTCTCCTCAGCTTTTGGGAACTCCAGGAAGCCTGGCCTGATCCCTCCACACCTCATTCTTCATCACAGGCACAGCAAGAGCTGCCCTGGAGGAACAGCCTCAGGATGGAGACCCACACTCAGGCAGGAAGGGAGGAGGATGGGGGTGCAGAGGGGAAAGGAAAGGGGAAGGGGAAGGGGAAGGGGAAGGGAAAGGGAAAGGGAAAGGGAAAGGGAAAGGGAAAGGGAAAGGGAA
>JACBWW010000045.1:3910778-3938868 GCA_020086605.1 Lanius collurio | reverse complement strand
GAGAAGGAGAAGGAGAAGGAGAAGGAGAAGGAGAAGGAGAAGGAGAAGGAGAAGGAGAAAAGAAAAGAAAAAGGAAAAAATAAAAAGGAAAAAAAGGAAACTGAAATAAACACATGAAAAATTTGACATTGGTATGAACAGGACTAAAAGCTGACAACAAAATACTGTTTTCCATGTTCATTTTGCTTGCTTTCCCCACTTCCACATTAAGACTCTGCTGTAACTCCTCCTTCCCTTTTCACACAGCCCTTCCCCAGAGGTGGGTGCTCATTCTCTCTCCATCCAAATCCTTCAGATCACCCAAAGTGACAGGCTCACGATGGCTGAAAGGGATTAGGGGAAGCTCTTCCTAAGAAAATACCCTGTATTTTGATAGAATCCCTTCTCACTGCTGTTCAAATGCCTCTGTGGTTAACAATGGGGCTAAACAGGAGCTCAGCTTTGCCTCTTCTCAGTTCTGAAAATCAGAATCACCCAAGCTGAGGCATCAAATCAGACAACACCAGTGTGGACTTGATGATCTTGGAGGTCTTGTTTCAACACTGATGGTTTTGTGGTTCTATAAGAGAAAATATACAATACACAACAACCTTTGACTGCTGGAGTTTCTTCTTGATTTCTTTGTACCCTACTTTTAAGTGATTGCTCATTTTCCCATTTTATAATGGTACCTGCCCCAATATTAAACAAATTTATAGGCTAACCCAAGAATTTTATTACAAAGGTAACTGTAATTTCTCAAATGCAAAGCCAGAATTGAAAGAAAAAGTAACTGGAGAAGTATTTCTGCAATTTGCAGATGATTAAATTTTGAAGGTGAGATGTTGTGTAACTGCACCAACCATTTATTAAGTTGACTGGAAGAGCTGTAATTTGTGGTGTTTGCCCAGCAGAGCCAGCACACAGCCGTAACTGATGATCAGGGATAATAGCCATGGATTTCAGCACATTGCCAGAGCTCCCTGCTATATGCTGAGAACAACAATAGCAAAAGGTTCCTCTCTCCAGCACTGCTGGTGTCAAGGTTAATGAGCTAAAACTTGTTAAATTGATATTACCAAACTAATGACTTTTTTATAGGATACTGCATGGATTTTGACGCACAGGCTAATGTGGAATATTGCTGGTCTTAACTGAATTAGAAGTTATTGCATGTATACAATTAAGATAACTGAAAATGGGGGAGCTGCGACCACATTATCATCACATACCTTGTGCTTCAAATAATATAGAAATACAGAATCCCAGATTGGTTTGGTTTGGAAGGACCTTAAAGCCCATCCAGTGCCACCCCCTGCCACGGGCAGGGACACCTTCCACCATGCCAGGGTGCTCCAAGCCCTGTTCTCAACCTCTCTGGGCAACTTCAGACTTTTAAATATGAAATTATTTAAATAATACGAGCATTATTGTAAAATATTTTTAGATCAACCATACCAAGTGCTAAGGAAGAGGAAGAACAAATGTCTGCAGTCTCCATCCAAAATAGATGAACAAACAACAGGAAAAAAAAATTAATGAATCATATTAAAAAGCAAGGAGCTCACAAAAAATAAATTGCATTTGCAGATGATTAAATTTTGAAGGTGAGATGTTGCATAACTGCAACAACCATTTATTTCAGTGCCACAACTGCATCTAATAAATAAAACAGTTCTTTTTAATCCGAACTGAAGATACACTGCTATCCTGGTGACTTGGATTTTCCATTTACATAGTACAGGGGCAAGGTTTGGGCTGTAATTATTCGAGGCAGAAAGAAGAGCTGTTAGTTAGTTGGAGAGAAAATCAGTATCAGCTGTGAGCAGTAGGACAATGCAAATATTTCTTCTACAGACAGAATCACTGAGTTTAAATTCAGAGAGGCTCATTAGAGATTATCCTCCCAAATATAAGATACCTGCAAGTTTCATGCAAATTTCCTTTCGTTTCTGTAGTACTTTTGTATTAAAGTTCAATTTATCACTGACACAGACGTGCCATTTAACATACAGGATATACCCAGATATGCTTGGTGTTTAAAAAGTGAAATTAAGGATCTTACTCATGCAATTCTGTTTTTTTCTAAATTACTTTTCTTCCTGGATTTAAGACTTTACAGAGAAAGGGAATAAAGTTGGACTCAGCTTTCAAAAAATATCTACTTTGTCAAAATCCAGAAAATAGAAGAGGTGCTGCAAATGAGAGGGGAATATTTCTCAAGGATGAAATGCCAAAATCCCCCTCACATCAAACTCTTAGAGACAGTCAATCAACAAACAGATCCATAGGAACTTGCAAGACACTTCTTCCTACTACCTTTCCAGCTTCCATCTGAAATATGAGAAAATGAATCACAATTTAACTAATATTATAAGCTTTACAGGAAAAGGGAAAAAAGCAGCCTCTGATGGCCCATGACATCAGTAACTGAATATACATCTCTTACAGTTTCACTAGTCCCAAAGTTTCATTGTCTCTATCTTTAAAACATTCTTACAAAGAAGAATCTATTCTAATTTTTATATTGTACAAATGTAGAACAGTCACAACCCCCCCAATTTTCAACATTTTAAATATCAATGCCTGTCTGATCTTAAAGGGAAGCTCAACATTTATGCCTTGTCTTGGTGATAAAGTTCATGAATATATAATGAGAGTGGAACAACTCTGCTACTGATTAAATGTCAAAAAAGGTTTTATTGTCAAATATATTGTAAATACAGAAGATATACAACAAAGAGCATTAATTGCAGATGGCTGTGTACAGCTTAAAAAATGCACGGCATCAAGACAGGAAATGCTGATTTTCAGTTTCAACTATCAATTTTAATTTACCTTCAGAATGTACCTCCAGTCAATGTGTACGGAGAGAATGAACCATAAAATGGCCAAACTCAAGTGAACTAAATGCTCCACATTCAAGGGCAGATGTTAGTTTATATCCTAGGCATATACAGCAAAATTACCCCCAATTCTGGATCTTTTATTAGAATTTGTCAAAGCTTTTGTTTAAGATTTAAGAGAATAAATACAATGTAAAAATCTAGTGAGGACAGAGAAAAGGCTGGAATAGCCTCAACTCAGAATGGGGTTTGACTGCCTGGGTAAATTTAAAAAATAAGAATTCAAAAATATCTGGAGTCTGTAGTAGACTGCAGGTGAACACAGGTCAGCAAAACCCTGCTGCCAGGAAATGCCAGGGGGATGAGTTCCAGGGGTTTGTAGGAGATCACTGTCCATACAAGGGGAGGAATTCTCCGTCTCTATCCCGTCCCACACTCCTGCCCCGAGCACCGGCCTTGACCGAGGCACTGCCCTGGGCTGGGGACCAGGAGGATCTGAATCACCTGGAGAGGGGCCAGGGGAGCACAGGGAGAGCTGAGCAGGGATGAGGAAATCCTCAGTGTGAGTTCTTCAGAAGAGTTGATCAGTGGAGGGAAGGGACAACAGGCAGGAGCTCACTGATTGTCTTCACTGGCTGAAGAACTGGCTCAGTCATAAAGAGCAATAAACTGTTCTCTGTAGCCACAGCGCACAGGACAAGATGCAGCAAGGAAAGACCTAACAAGACTTCAGGAAAACAGTAGGAAAAATGGCCATGATCAGCAAGCCTATGAAATTTCTAAAATTAAGCTGGGCAACTGTCAGTGAGACATGAGGCTGGCAGAGTTGGAGTGTGGTAAGGAAATGAGTCTGAAAGGGCTGGTTTTGATGATCCTGAACACCACAGACAGCAACAGGGAGATCACACCCAGAGGCAGAGCCATCCTGCAGGGTGGAACTGTCCTGAACTCACCTGGCCACCCCAGAACTGCACCTCACACCCGAGCCCCACCCTGCAGGTACAGCCTGCGGTGCCCACCCACAACAGAGCACTGCCTGCACTGTGGAACCTTCCTCCAACACACAACTGGCCAACCTGAAACATGTATTAATTAGTTACCAGGTAGTACAGTATCAGCTGAGTTTCCAAAATAATAAAGCACTTGAAATGTCTATTAAAAATCCACGCATTTTTCCTTTAGATTACGGACAAATTAGTAGCTTCAATTATACGGTGCCAACAACATTTTCTTCTCCATGACTAAATGGACCAGGTTTTAATACTCTTCAGTGATCTTATTAATTTAAATTAACCTTCTAACAAATTAAGAGTAAGAATTTCATTTGAGGAAAAGATGTCACAGCCATGGAAATTAAAGCCTCTGGTGGATAAAGGTAAATTTACTCTTGGTCTGAGACAACATTGCTGGTCTTTCCTAATTGTAACTATAATGATCTGATAAATTGCTGCTCTTGTATACAGTCAGGGGTTGGGTTTTTTTAAAAGGAGCTAAAAACATAGACTACCCACCTGTATCTATTTTTAATTTGGTAATGACTGTACTTGCTAAAATTCTACCAAAATGTCACTCACAGCTTTGGATTCCAGCTTTTTTTAAACAGAATATGGAGCAGAAAGCATAACCTATTATGCAAAACTGTCAGATGCTTACTTTAAAATCACAGAAATAAATGCATAATCCTGATTTTCTCATGGATCAAAACTTCATTAAAGGAAAACAAAACTTGAATCTAACTGCTCAAGAGAGCCAAGGTATTCTATAAAAAGTAGGAGGGTTCTGATCTGTGTGCGTCCTGCTTACCCACACAGCCCCTGCTCCACAACTAAGGGATGCCTCGTACCCTGTGGGTGCAAGGAAAGGCAGAATTGCTGGAGACCACGGTGACTTCTGTCTCATCAAATTCACAGATCAGCCAGACATTTCAACAGCACCAACTGTTGCAAGGAAAACTGCTATCGAATCTCAGCTGCAGAAATGTCAGCTCAGGGCACGCCGCACAAATCTAGTGCTGAATCCTTAACTAAAAACCCACATTATCAAAAATTTTGGGGGGATCAATGCTACTCCTTTAAGTGAGAAAATATTCCAGATAATCACACCACAAACATTTCTTGCCTCAAATATAAATTAACTGTACGTTAGGGGACTTTTTTTTAAAAAACCTGATTAAAATTGCAATTCATGAGACTCCTGCTGTTGGCAGCTGTATCACTATCAATGACATCCTTTGGGGGACTCTCAGCATGTGGCCCACATCAAAGGTAATATGCCAGTTTTCATCCTAACTTATATGTGCCTTAACAAGAACAAGAATGTTCCAGACTTTACAGTGTAATTAAAATATTGAAGTACCTTCTATTGTTAAAATATCATTCATGTGAGACTGAAGTGGACTCACTACTTAACAAAGGCAACTATCACTAATACTTGCTTTTACTGAATTCTTCACAGGATTCCTCACATCCTCACACCCTGCAATGGGGAATTAAACCAACAGAGTTTGAACATGTTACTTTGTGCAAAATGATCAGCAGAGGAGATACTGGGGAAACAAGAGCACATACAAGAACCTGGAAATAATAAAATAACCCCAGGATGCATCTAGCATTTGGAATTTTCTTGTTCTTTGGTAGAACTGTGGAAAGCCTGCAAACCCCTGAGCACTCGTGGCACCCCTCACTGCCAGAGCTCTGCTGGTCAGTGGATGCTGCCTGCTCCTGGGTCTGCTTTTGCTTTTTCCAAGGATGTTTTAACATGAAGTTCAAGCTGCATTTCAGAGGGGCAGACCTGGATCTGTTTTCCCCTTCCTTGGCAGAGGTGCCTCCTCATCCTGCCGTGGAGAGCAGGACAACCTCTCCACACTGCATCCTCCAGCAGCCACAGGACCAGCTAAAACATCAAAACTGGAATGGTTTTCCTTTGGAAGTGTGGGACATCCAATCTGCCTTGGTCTTCATAAAATTTTATACAGGAAATGCTAAATTTGGTGTGTTTCTGATAAGTCTCACTCCCCACAGTGGAGTCCCTGTGCCTTGCAGATGAACACAAGGACCTTGTCTCAATGGGGACACTTCAGAGTCCCCTGCTCTCCTTCAGCACCTCAGTGTGGGCCACGCTTTCAGCCACCACCCACAAAAATGAGAATTAGAACCACGGAAAAAATGTAGCCTTGGCTCTGGAGAGGCCAAAATGATTTATGACATCAAGACCTAGTAAAGAGAGTAAAACTCTGAAGGGACTGTGTGAGCTCAGACTGCACTCACATCTTCTGTGCCCACTCCTAATTACTTCATTTACGACTGGAAAAGTGTTTTAACAGACAAAATTAATTATTTTGAATAATCCTTCTGAAATATGATATGCATTTTAATTGTATGCGCCCCATCATTAATTAAAGTTCTCTACCTTTTGGTGCATTCATTCAAAGATTGTATCAGTGACAAAGCAACAATTTTAAGAAGACTGTTTACTAAAACTAAAAATACATCCAAAGGGTTAACCTACTCCTGTGATACACTTAAAGTAATACTAAAACGTTTTCATTTGAGTTTTTACTAGACATTATTTTTCCACTCTTTAAAATCAATCTCTTTGTTCCAGGAACACATTTCCTGTCAATAAAATGAAAAATGATATAGATTTAGGAGGATAGGGGTCTCAGCGTAGCATCTCTCATATTATTATTCCAGTATCATCTGTTACAAAGTAAGACCAATTCCCACATCTAATTACAAACAGGATTTCAGAGTCATTAAACAAAATACATTTCCATTAGTGCTGCTGTAAGAAGATAGGGGAAAAAATGAAGATTAGTTCATGCTGCACCTCTGTTTTTCAGGCTTTGAAGATTCAGACCTCTGCACTCTGAGACTATAAATTTGTAAAGGATCTGAAAGGTGACAGACCTGTGAAAGCTCTCAATTCTCCTCCGTTTAGCCATACCATTTGCATTTTGTCATTAGTTTATCTTGTGCTGCACTTAGTTCTGATAGCAGATACAGCAAGAATCTGGAGAGGTTGTTTATGATCACACTCTGTGCACCCAGAGGTATTTGATTTGGCGTTAGGCAAGGCTTTCTAATAGATATGAATCTTGATTTTCTGTATTAAAGTTGTTCCAGCAAAAGTTAGAAATCATTGTAAGGAATCCTGTCTTTATTTAAAAAAAAATAAAGTACTTTATGCTCTGGAAAAAAACGAACAACACTTCTTTGAATAACAACCAAAATGTAATGAGGAAACAGATTGTGTGAGATGCTTAACTACTGAAATATAAACTTACAAGTATATATATTCTCCATTTGTAAACACTTAGCAGGATCTAATATCTAATAGTCATGAATCCATTTAAAATATACCCTTGAGAATTTCCCACTCAAAAAGCATTCACACAACCCAGAGCTTCAACAGTTAATCAGAACTTCACTAAAAAGAGGCCAATATAAGATAAAACCTGAATTTCCTTGATCTTTAAACCAGTTTACATTAGCTCATGATGTTATATAAACACTGTTAATTTCATCATGTGTAAGATAAGCATCAAAAACCTGAAAGAGAATTCCTCTCACAGAGAAAGATGCCTCAGAGTTACAGAAAAGAACACAGAGAATTTCATTTTCAAAACTTGTCTGGAGTTACATTTCCTTTATTAGTTTTAAAAATAAAGCTAGAGATACTTCCCATTTCTCATAGTTGGGTGTCAGTCAATCCAAATATGTAAATATTAGCTGATGTATCAACATTTATGTGGGAATCATTATTTACATTTACTACAAAGTATTTATGTTCATATTTAAATGAATACTTTAAAAAATACAGTGAAATTATTCACATGCATTTAACAGGTAACTGCTTAAGAATGTACCTAAAATGGGACCTCAGAATAAATCTGCAGATAAAAAATTCACTTTTGCACTCCACTGAAACTGAGAGATTCTTGCTGCTAAACCCTGCCCAGTGCTGGGGTAACACAGCACAAAATATCCACTGACACTCACCCTCCAAACAACCACAATTTGCCAAAGAAATAGATACCTGCATCTTATTTCCAAGCTTCCCACATGGAGACTGGGTTCTTGGGATAACTGAGAGTATCCCATTAGGAGGGAACAGGACAGAAAACAGCACAGTGCAAACGAGGTACAGCTGACCCAAACAAACAACATTTCGCTTCCTGGCTAATGCTTGAGGAGTTGTTATTTTAAAAATAAAACAGCACCTCAGCCTCTTCCTCCAGGATTATCAGTGCCTGGCCCCATGGAGGCCTCCCTTACATCATCCATAGGGAATTCTCTGCTCATGCCATTCTCCAACCATGGACATTTCCTGACAAGCAGCAGTGGGAAAAGCTTTTTAAAGCTATTGTTATGAGGATGTTTGAGTTCCTTCACTCCACTTTCACTGAAAAAACTTAAATAAACTTCTTCACCACCACTTCCA
The DNA here is from genome assembly GCA_020086605.1 of Lanius collurio. Taxonomy (NCBI): domain Eukaryota; kingdom Metazoa; phylum Chordata; class Aves; order Passeriformes; family Laniidae; genus Lanius; species Lanius collurio. Next base: position 3,930,601 of record JACBWW010000045.1, on the reverse strand, counting down.
CGTGGGTTCAACAAAGTTCCACGAAACCACACCTCCAAGGCAATGTATGGAAGCACATCCTGAAATCCAGTGAGTGTCACCACTCCCTGATCTCCTCCAGGGGTGATGTCCCTGGGTTGAACCCCCCTGTGCAGATCCTGTGCCCATAACAGGGGCCAAACATCCCCTCTGTGCCTCCCCCACCTTTCCATCTTCACCCTCGCCATCACCAGCACAGGCACTGCCTACAAAAACAGCACAGAAGTCCTAATTTTTAGGATAGAATGTTTTAATGTGTCTGCTCGGGCTGGAGTCAAGTCTAGTTTTTGGATGAGACAGCACAAAACTCAAAACATGTTAAAATTCTCTCTTGCCTCGAGACTGCACACATCCCTCCTGGCCAAAGGACAATTTAAGAAAATTCATAACTATTTAAGAAAATTCGTAACTCTCTGCACAAGTAACACAAAAATACTTGCCTTAACAACAGGAAAAATGTCTTCATGAAATCTACATGGTACTCAAGGAATAAAAAAACCCTGTTCTCTGGTCCTGTCATTTTTACATTCTTACAATAAAATAACAGCCTTGGCATCCTGCTTCTTAGAAGAAAAGACCTACCTCTTTTGACTTTTCAAGCACTTGAAAATTTTAAAAGAGAAAAACTAAAAAATGCTGACCGTGTAATAGCTGGGTATTCATGGTGGGTGGAGAACATGAAAGGTTACAATATGGATCTGTGCCTACGCGTTTCTTTTCAACTTGAGCAGCATCCTCCTGCTTCTGCTAACTCGGCAATCATACAGCTGACAGATTTCTGGGTTTTCTAAATAATGCATGGGATTTTCTTTTAACATGTCAGTGCAAAAGTATCAATTCTGCCCCTGTGTCGTTTGTGATGCTGATTTTCCTTGACAGCATTCCATTAAACCAATGAGTTTTTTCCCTCCTGATGGTTCCTTAAATATTCCTCCGAGTGATGTATTTGTGGTTTTTTAAACAGATTGTGAAGGATGTTTGCATTTGTGAGAAAACTGCATGGCAGGTACTGAAGGGAAAGAAGGATAAAAAGACAACACTTTTTTTTTTCCTATGAAGAGCTTTTTCTCTGATCCTCATATGCCAAAAGCTTGGGTGTTTTTCCTTTCTTTTCTGCCTAACTTAGCTCCTTGTCTGGAAATTAAGCAACAAGACTCTACATACAGAATAACATTTTGACTTCCTAAGGAAATACCACTGAAACACTTAGTACTGTTTGATATCTCTCCTGGGAAAGCAAAACACATTTATTAAATCATGCATGCTAACTCCAAAAGCCACCAGAAGGAAATACCTGCCTTACTCTTTGCTCTGAGGTTCTGCACACACAGCTCCCGTCACGACTGCCATGCACGGATCCTTCCTTGCTCAGGCAGCTTGAAGGACATCCAGGTAACACTGCCCACTCTCTATTTTACAATCTGCCCTACACTTGTACAAATTACCTGCTGCCATGCCATTAAAAATAAAAGCTCTGATGTTCAAATAAATTTGGAATCTCCCTAAGCAATGACATGCTGATTTCCAGAACACACCTCACCTGATTTTAGCATTGTGCAATGATGAAGGAGCTCATCTTTGTGAACACTTCTGTGCAACCAGAGAGCTTTTGTTCTATTTATCTGATTTCTACAGAACAACAAATCTGGCTGCATGGCTGGGCTGTGAGTGAGCAGGAGTCAGCTGCCAGCTGCTCGCTCCAGACCTTCCTCACCTCCCAAGGGGAATAGGAAAGGCCACAATCACTCCTGGCAACCCTCAGGTGCCACCAGCAAAAGGTCTCCTCTCCAGGGACTCACCTGGAGGAGCCAGAAAAGGAGGAACAGGATCTCAGAAGATTTATGGCCACTGGGAATCTGAGATTCCCGAGGGATGGATTTCTCCCACATCTGAACACCTCTGTCCCCAGCTGCCTGGTTCTCCAAATTCAACCTTCCTGCCCCAATCCCACCAGGAGATGGAGAGGGACACTGAGGCCCAAGAACAGGTCAGCTGGGCTGTGGGGCCAGAGAGCCTCCAGTGCCAGATTAAAGAGAAGATTTTCAACTGCCGGAGAAGCTTTGCTTCAACACTTCATATGATGAGTAGGAAGGTGCAAAAAAATCTCTTTCTCTTCTGCAGAGAGAGTGGAAGGAGGACATCAATGTTCAAAAGTATAACAGCATTCTTCACAGCACTGGGAACTAGAGCATTACTTCAATTAAAAAATGTCTGCAAACTGAACTTTTTGGGGAATTTTTTTCCCTATATGTTCAGTATTAACTCTTATAGCTTTTGTTTTTAATGAGTTATTAGAATATTCCAGTACCAAACTCCACCACTACTGAGATTATTGTGACTTCACAAAAGGGAGGCAGTTAGGACCTGGTGGCAAAAGCACACCAGCTAGACTAGAAGCAGGAAAAAAAGTGCCTCATTTATTCCCCACTTCCTTACACACACTTGTAAAGTTCAATTCCACACCTGCAATTTGCTGGAGGACAATATAATATCTGAGGAATCAGTCAGTGATCGTGTTAAACTGAATTAGAGTTCAAACTTTAAACTTACAGCACAAATTCTGGTTTCAGACAGAGAATCCTTAAAAGTTTCCATCACCATAATGATGCAAAGAGGAAGAAAATACAGAAGTGACAGGCTAGGCATCAAAAAAGAAGCAAACCCAAAATTATTTCATACTTCAACAGATACAGATGGGGATTGAAATGAATATGCCAAGACATCCTCAACACTTTTTTTTTATTGTACTAATGGCCTGTGTATAATGACACACTTGCAAAAAAATCTGGCAATAAAGCTTCAGGACTTAATACTGCTCAATTATATTTTAATTTAAAATAAACAACAGCAAAAGAGAGTATTCCACTCATCTATCAGACTGTGGGATGAGCAGGAAGGCACATATCCAAAAGTTAAATAATTAGTGGCATTGTAGGAAGTCAATGTGTAATATTGAGGTAAAAAAACAACTTAATTGTTTTATGTAAAACTGCAACCCTTCGAGTCTTTGTTACAGTAAAAACAAGAAAAAAAAAAAAAAATCAAAGGAAGCAAAAGGTCCTCAGCTCTGTACAACCATATTTCTGATTTGACAGCTACAATTATAATCATTCAGACATCTATTTCCCACAAACTCTCCACAGCCATAACCTTTAGTGATTAATTATAAAGTTCCAGGAGCAATAGTACACAGACTAATTTCCTAAAACAATAAAACACAGAATTTCTCATTTGGAGCTAAATGAAACACGAACAGGTTGTTATTCATGCTGAAATCTAGATGCAGTGTCATGTTGCAGCCATTACAGAAGCTATTAAACACAACCTCAAATCAAAGAAACTGTAGGTCTCTCTCCTAAAGTAAAACGTTTTTCTCACTTATGAGGCTTTTGACTCCTTTGCTCTGTTCCTTTCCACCTCTTCTTAGTAAAAAAAAATTCAAAATTCAATTTTCTTCCTCATTTCACATCCCCATTTTATTTTTAATAGTCATTTAAACTGTAAGTCTAGGGCAAAGCAAACAGTTGGTGAAAGTTTCATGCACACGGAATTATCCTGGTGTTCCCTTCACAGCAGATCGAAGTTACAACGTCTGTATTAACTTCTAAACAAAATCCCCACTGTCTTCGTGACACACTACGGAGTTTTCTGCAGTGAGTGTTTGATAATTCTTCAGTTATTTTATTTGGTGAAATGTACAGCCAACTTTTATACTCCTTTCACGGAGGTTTTCCTTTCTGAAACATCCTGCTCAATGTCAATCCTTGTAATGGGACCCACTAATAAAGAAGGAACCAACATTTTACAAAAATTATCCCAATGCTCAAACTGCACATCCTGGAAGGAGGGGAAATTGTGATTTTTAATAGGAGTAGTGTTAGTTCTGTCTGATAAGGACTTACTGCTCTCTCTGCAAGCAACACTGGCACTTGAGCCAGAAAATTTGCTCTTGGCAATTTTATTGCATCAGGCGGTGAAAAGGGGAAAGAATTGAAAAAATATCTCTATGGAACTGCCACCATACTTTTATTCTTGGGTCCCACTGTACCTAAAGTCCTAAAGTGGGAACTTTTCCAAATATTTAAATTGTATTGAGTTGGCTGCAGAACTCACTGAATTGCTAAACCACAGAGAACTCCCCTGTAAAGTGCACACAACACTTGATGCTCTGCCCAAAGGCTGGTGTGACAGTCCCCTAAAAAACTTCTTGTTCCATGTGGTTCCTAAAAGAATCACATTAACATATTCTCCCCACATGAAGCACACAAATTTTGCCATATCAGGTAACACACAAAACCATGAGTATTCAAATGCAACTTTTGTGCAGCAGCTTTTAAAACCCCCATACCAACTCTACATCTTTCCTGTATGAAGCTTCCTTGCTCTTTCGTACTAATTCTGTCTTCAGTCCTTTTTCTTAGCATTCAGTGAACCTTCAGATTTCATTCTAAACTATATACAAACCATTTGAGTTTCAACCACTAAATAGGCTTTTTCAGTGCTTTTTTTTCTGAATTCAATGTGCACTAATTGATTAGGATCTGAGAGGTGAATAAGAAATACATATCCTACAGAACAGGAAGCTGGGGTGAGCTTTAATGCATGAGTTAGAAGCCAGATTTCTTCATATACAGATGAGTACACAAAATTAGCAAAAGGCAATACCACTTTTGGAAAGACTGCTTTGTGCATAATTTGTCATGAATTCAAAGTTATTCCTTTAGAAAATGAGTGTAAGACCTCCCAGCTGCTGCTTTATTGGTCTAATAAATTACCATTTTGATGGTAGGATGCAGCATGCACCAGGCAGGCGGGAATGCTGATGGGAGAGGGGGATGCCACGGGGATCACACTGTGCCTCCCCTCTCAAGTGGTAATGGAAACAAACAAAATATGTTTCCAAATTGATAAAAGTGTGTTCTAGGACCCAGTAAAAAGTGAGGCCAAGGGAAACTGCCCTTATTGTACCAGGTATCAGAGACAAAACGGATCTGCCTTGTTCCAGGCTCTCCACGCTGTCCAAGTAAAAATCTCTTCTATTCACCTGGAAGGACATCAGAGCTTTCCTCTCAAAGGATCCATTTTGACTTCACCTTTGAACCCTGCTCTTGAGGAGCTGGGACTTGGGGAGCTTAGTTCTAATTTACATTAATCCCTGTATAGCACAGGCTGAACGTGTTCCCTGCCAGGGCCTCCTGTCCAAGGCAACTCCAGCCACAGCCAAGGATTATCTCAACTCCCCTTCACAGCTGTGCTTTGCAAATGTCCTTTCAAGGAAAGAACAAAATGCAGAAGAGCCATAGGCTTGGTGATGGAGCATTCCCTACCTTACCTTCCTCCAGTGCCCCGTGGAACTCAGGAACTCCAACATCCTTTTTGGAAACTTTCCATCATTTACTGGACAGCTCTAGACAGTGTCACTGCCAGTGCAGAAAGCCTTTGTTACTGCAGATGGATTTAGGGGGCACTTTAAAAGGTCGTATCCAACCCTAATGAAGATGATCCTTCACCAGCACTTTTCAAAGAATTAGTGAAGGGAACTGTTAGGGGGAAAACTGGAGGAATATGGAGGAGTGAGAGCACTAATTGTGATTTAGCACTGGTAGAGCAAAGCTTACAAAACACAAGAGCCCAAGAATCTGAGACCCAGGTGGTGAGAGCTCCAGGGCAGCTCAGGGGCACTGCATCCCTTACCTGCATTAGAATTGAGCTCTTCATTTTCTGACTCGGTTCCATTTTGACTCCCACTTCCATGAAGGCTGTTCATGGCCATAAGTTTCATTTTCTGTAGCTTCATAGCCTCTGCCATGGCAGCTGCTGTCAGACCTGGAAAAATATAAATAAGTAATATACAGTGTCATATTATACAATGTGGCACTGCAAGCATGAACAGAACGTTCCTCTTCAGTAAGAAAAAGTCACAAAAATTCAATGCCCATTCTTAGTGCAGTTAAGTAATTCTATTTCTGAACACCATCTTTGTTTTAAAGTTACTTCAATACACTATTCTAAGATTTAAAAAAAATAATAAATCTTTCATGTTTATTTTTTCTTTTCAACATGTATAGCATAAAGCAGTATTTATTTAATGGTATCCCTTTTGATTATACTTTTAAATATAATTTCCCGTCACTTTGATCACCTTGTCACTTTGATCACTTTCTGCTTGACTTATTTAGCTGAAACAGAATTTCCCCACACAGAGTAAGATACAGTATTCCTTAATTTCAGCAGTTCAAAGCCAATTAAAATGTAACAGTACAGCATTTATTGTTCTATTATGCATCCAAATATTGTTTTGTCTTTTTGGAAATCTGTTGGTTTGGATTAATATTATTGTTACTGCAAAATATTACATTGGAAATGTGTAGAAAAACACAAAATGGATAATCACAGAATCAATCCCACTTTTAAGAGACGATTAAGACTAGCAGAAATTCACAGAATTAAGGGGGGTATTGGTAGAAGATTTTCAAATTACTAAAACTCAATTAATTTCCAGTAGTAAAAGAGAAGAAGCAGAATAACATCAGGCTACAGGTTACCAGAATTATCATGTTGGTTTGGGTTTTTTTGTTTTAATATTTAGATTGCCAGTATCTTTTTTTTGTAAGTGCAAAGTTTTTAAGTTTTATCACTTTGATTTGGTCACTAAATAAAGATTCAGATTTTCTTCCAGACAGTACCAAATTACTTTTACACAGAGCAAGATGTGACTGAAAATAATGTGAAGTTTTTGCAGGAAAATCCAAGAGATATTGCCACATAACCAAAAATATCTCCACAGGTACAACTGTTTATTCACTCAGGGATTAAATGGGTTTATTCTGCCCCCCAGAACAACAGGACTTGCTTTTATTATTTGCTACCTACTTCCAAAAAATCACTGAATTGCATTTATTAAAACCCATGGCTTTTTTGGTGGTGGTGCATGTTCTACCAACCCATGGAGGTATCATACATCAAACCAGAATTAAACAATCTGCTGCTGCAAAGTATTGCTTACTGAGAGATTCAGACACTGATTAAAGGGAACTAATAATTTTCACACCCCATCCATAAATTACAACACTCTTCTAAAAGCTGCTATGAATTTGACATTCAGATTAGCTCTGCTGCTCCTCTAATGGGCTTCTCATTGTTTTAGTAAGACTCGAGAAAGGAAGCAATCCAGTCTCCAGCTGCATGGAGAGGGACACCTTTCTCACACATGGATACACCAATTTCATCAAGTTCAGCAAAGATATTCTGATCATCATCAATAATTTTGTCTTTTAGGGTATTTAATGCAGCCCTCACTTCAGATGGAAGACTGTAATTTTTTTTCAACACCCTTCAAAGCTCTTTTACAAATGCCACAGGTTTTTTATCAAGCAGATTTAAATTCCTGATGTTTAAACTCCTGTTTTTATCTCACACACTCTCACTTAATCCATCACAGAATACATCTTCAATGATAAAACTCTCCACACACTTTCTGGAGAAGATGAAATAGTCTGCAAACTTTTCACTTTTTTTTTCCTAGGGAAAGGAAATGGGATTGCTTTTTGAGTGAATTTTACATTATTTTCAGGAAGTTAAGAAAAACTAAGCATCATCACAGTTCTGAGAAACTGACTGTTTTCAAGATTTCCAAGCACCTTTTCACTTTATATTTTTAATCCCTTTGCAAAGAATTGACATTCATTTTAATGGTCACAAAAATATAGTGTCTGAACATGGAGTTTTTTATTCTAACATTTCATCATTTGTATGTGCCCAGGGGTGTACAGATAACCCAATATTCCAGTGTTTTCATCAGGGTCAGTATTTATACAGGTCCTTGATACAGATTGGAAGTAATGAAATTTAATTAAATATGCAAAACAGTAAAGAAACTATTTATAAGGAGGTAAATAGGGAATGGAAAATGAATTCAGATCTTTAGCAAAATGTTCAGAAAAAAGACAAGAGAAAAAAACTGTCCAGGGCACTGATTTAAAAAAAAAAAGAAAAGAAAAAAGAAAAAAAGAAAAAAAGAAAAATCCCCCCCAAACCTTCAACTGAACAGTTGCACCAGAAGTGTAATGAAGGCAGAAAGGTACCATGGAACAAACAGAAAATAATAACCACAGTCCCCAAATCACCACAATGCCGCCTGCAGAAATTAAAGGTAATTATTGTCAGGCGTTTCTGAGCTCCCTAACCAGACACAGCTGCCATAAGGACACCAGCCAAGAAACAGTGATGTATCAGAAACTGTGCTGTGCCATCTGCCACACCAAAGTCACTCCACTTGAGCAGCAGAAGTTTCAAGAGTAAAAGAGAGCCCTAGTGCAGAAAGCACCAAGGTCCTGCACAGCCAGGCACAAGCTTGAAGATACAGCTGAGATTGTCCCTCAGCTCAGTCTCAGGGAAGTCTTTATTCTGCCATTCACTCCCCAGCCTATGCAATTTCTTACCTGAACTAAAAGTCACATGGATCTGTCTGAGGCAGTTCAAAAACAACGTACCATTTCTGAGAGATAATAAAATTGAGGCTAAAGCAAATGGGTTCAGCAGTTAGAGGGTGCTACTGATTGAAATTATGGCAGGAAACGGGCAGCATTGGCATCATCTTCAATTAAGGTACCACCATGGTTAACGTTACTGGAGCTATTACTTAATTTAACTATTAATAAAACTCCTTTCTACAACTGACTCAGCTCAGACTGGCTGTGACAAATAGGGCTATTCCTCAACTGACTTAGCTAAGGATCTACAAAGAACTCAAGAATCATTTCCATCCTCTTGGATGAATCATTATCAGCAGCAGAATTTCACGTAGAGCACCTCACTTTGAAAAATGTCCCAGAAACTGCTGTAACATTTCCATCTATCCCTCTGCATCCCCCTAAAATAAAAAGAATCACTCAGAAAACCCATATGCTGGATTAAATACTTCAAAGCTTCTGGTTTTTCCTGTCCATTTACACTTTAAATTTTCCTTCCTTCCGTTACCTTCTGCCAGCTGTGACCAGTCAGGGAACACCCAGGAAATAAACTGTGCACGTTTGCTGTCAAGCACGGACGACCTCCACAACACCCCAGGAGGAGTCTCAGCACACCCAGGATGGTTTCTTGGCAAGGCTGCCCATGATGGGGCTGGTGCTGCCCCAGGATCACCCGGGCTGGCAGGGAGCAGCTCCTGCTGGGATCTCTGAGGCAGACACGGAATCTGGGAGCCCTGTTCTGCACACAGGAGCCCAATCCCAACTGCTCCAGGATCCCCTGGGCTGGCAGGGAGCAGCTCCTGCTGGGATCTCTGAGGCAGACACGGAATCTGGGAGCCCTGTTCTGCACACAGGAGCCCGATCCCAACTGCTCCAGGATCCCCTGGGCTGGCAGGGAGCAGCTCCTGCTGGGATCTCTGAGGCAGACACGGAATCTGGGAGCCCTGTTCTGCACACAGGAGCCCGATCCCAACTGCTCCAGGATCCCCTGGGCTGGCAGGGAGCAGCTCCTGCTGGGATCTCTGAGGCAGACAGGGAATCTGGGAGCCGTGTTCCGCACACAGGAGCCTGATCCCAACTGCTCAGGATCTCCTGGGCTGGCAGGGAGCAGCTCTTGCTGGGATCTCTGAGGCAGACACGGAATCTGGGAGCCCTGTTCTGCACACAGGAGCTCGATCCCAACTGCTCAGGATCTCCTGAGCCGGGGTGGGCACGGCAGAACCACCAGCTGCCATCTGTACCCTTCTTTCTGTGAGCCCAGCTCTGTCAGGACACTGCCCCTTCCCCTGGGAGTCTGCAGAACTCCACTGCACAGCACAGGGATTCAGCCCTGGAATAACCAAAATAACCCTTCAAGGACACACAAACCACACGCTTCATGCACAGGTTGCACTGAAAGAAAACTGCAATGGTGTTCTGGCCAGATAGGCCAGGCCTAAGACCCAGAGAGTTTTCAAATGGAGAGTCTGGATGCAAATCAGGGCTTTTCTCAGCTGGCTGAACAGGGGACTGCTCTGGGAGATCCAAGTGCTTGGGGGGCTGGAGATGGAACAGAGCCCCACATCCTGGGAGCCTTGGCTGCCCCTGCACCCCCGAGCACGCCCTCTGCTCCTACAGCCATGGCACCTGCGGGACCTGTGAGCACCAGAGAGGCCTCTCCACCCCTTGTCTGCATCCCTCTGGGTCAGTGGTTAATTGTGTGAGTATACAATTAACGCTCAACACGTCCCCTACACAGACAAAGAGACTACTGAAGGTTATTCCTCTGTGAAGTCTCAGGAGTTACTGCAAAAGCAGCAGCATTTTCACTGCATGGCCCAGAGGTCACAGCCCTGGGTTGTTTGCAGTGTCCCCTCACAGGGCAGTGCTGAACCACCCCAAGCACCAGGGGACAAGGGGACAGTGTCCCTTGCCTCCAGTAACATCACAATCCACTCTTGAGCAAATATTTTCTGGTGTTTGGGTAAGAATCCAAAACTCAGCTACATTCCTGCACTGAGGTTCTGTGGGTGTCTTGGGTACAAGTGACTCCCCCACGTACAACCAATGTCCAGTCACTGAAAATTGGATTTTGATGGTGAATACAAGGGCTGTGAGCTTTTCAGGTGACCCTGAGTATCTGCTAATCTCATACTCCAGCTACAGCTATTTTTTTCTAGTTTCCTGATTAGTCAGACTGTGCCCCTCCTTCATATTAGTTTGAAAGCTTTTCTGTCAAAACTGTGAACAAGTAAATTAACTAAAGGAGAACTATGAGTAATCAAATCCTGAGGTTTGCAATTAATTAAATGAAATGGTGAGTCAGTGAACTGAAAAATGGTTTTATATTAAAACAAAACATTTAATTAAATTAACAGTCAACACACTGCAATTAATAATATTCAAAAGGAAAAATGAAACCCAGTTTAGCTGTGCCATATTATTTCAGTGTAACAGTCAAGCATTGTGCATTGGCTTGCTTATTATTTGCATTCAGAGCTGCTAGGGGTCAAGCATGCTGTGCTAAAACAGCAATGATGGAGTATCTGGTACTATGAAATGTTAGTGTAAGAGACCATATTGCAAACAGTGAAAACAATCCCGAAACCTCTGACAAATTAGCCTTTCCAAGACTGAAGAGGATATGCTCACTTTAATTAAAATTCGTAAGTAAATATATATAATATACTTTACTTTTTCAGAATGCCTGCAGAATTTTATTAATTAATTTAAAATCATGTTAGAAAGTGAAGGCTTCTCTGTAGCTGAAATGAATCATTCTTGCTAAGTGATCAACAGGGAGGTAAAACTCAGCTACTACACAAAGGACAGTGAAACCAAATTCCTGGTCAGGACAGTAAAATGCCCAGTCTTAAAGCAGTTTGGAGACAGGTCCAAACTCGAAAGTCTTGGTCCTGCAGATGTTTTTTCATGTTTGTGAACCGACTCAGCCAGAAATGTAGGAAGGTTTAGCTCTAGTGCATGTCAAGTTTTCCATGGCTCTGCAAAGGTACCCTGGCTACCACATGGGAATGGCCACGATAATCCATCAATGGGAATGGTGTGTGAGCCCCAAGGATGGAACTCAGTGAGTAACTGGTGAGTTACTGGTGAGTTACTGGTGAGTAACTGGTGAGTTACTGGTGAATTACTGGGCACTGCAGGCAGGGGATGGATTTTAGCGAGAGCTCTGTCGTGGGCTGGGTGTGGGAGCATCGCCCCAGGACTGGGAGGGCACTCGGAGCCCAGGCTGAAATCCAGGACATCCATCTGACAGTGCCCAGCTGAAATGCAGCCAAGAGCCAAGAAATGCATCACAAGGCTGGAGCTTCTTTCAGCTGCTCCTACACACAGCCAGGTGCTCTGACATTACAACCATATTTCAAAAATACCTTCTTTCCCTCTATTGCTACAAGAAAACGCCCCAAATGACAGCAAGTATTGATTTCTAGAGTAGAAAATTTGAAATTCTGTATTTATCATGCTGCATGATCAAGGCAAAAGAGAAAAGAAAGACTCCTTGCTTTATCTGAACAGGGCTTGGAGCAGCCTGGGACAGTGGAAGGCATCCCTACCCATGGCAAGGGGTGGAATGATATGATGATCTTTAAGGTTTCTTCAAACCCAAACCAGTCTGGGATTCTTGGATTCTCTAACCACATTCAGTTAAGCAAAGTTAAGGAAGTACTGAAGATGATCCTTACCAAAACATTTCAGACAATACTTAAAAATGTGGAGTGGCCTAACATTTTTAAATACCACCACTTTAAAATGTCAAAAAACATTATTATACTGTGGCAAAAGAGTCCTACTGAGGGGGAAAAAAATCCAAGCAAATATTACTCATATATGTCAGGAACTGTGAGAAATTCATCTTTCACAGAGAAGCTCCAGTCAGCTTGAAAATGTCACAGTCTTTTCTTGAGGGACTTGATTCTCTGCTTTTGTGCAGTCCCTAAATACTCCCCAGGTAACTTCTCCTTCTGCAGCTGCTGGATAGGGACAGACTCACAGACAGGTCTCTTCATCCCACAACCTCAGCTCCCACACAGACAGGTCTCTTCATCCCACAACCTCAGCTCCCACACAGGTCAAGGGATGCTCTGTCACCACCCAGGCAGTGATGTTGGGGAAAACACTGACAATGCAATTTAAAGACTTTGCCAAATGCTCGAGGAGTAAGAATTAGTGTTGCACAAATGTTTCTGACGGCTTCACTTTGCAATCCTGGTCATTTCTGTTAAACGTGGTGTGCTTGCTCACCTTACTTTAAAATACAATTTCATGCAAAAATTCACAGGATTTTTTGCATAAAAAAGATTAAAACTCCCAAACATCAGAACATCCCTGCCACTCTGTGGAACAATTCACAGAAGCAACAGGTTGTCACTCTAATTTCACACATATTTGGACAGCAGCAAAAGTCCTGACTCTCACCAATCTGGATCTCCACTTTAAACACGAGGAGAGTCCCAGATGCTTTCATCCCACGTCTGTCTCTATTATTTAAGCTTCTCACCCCACTCAGAACCTCTGTCCTGATCTTATTCTCCCTGACATCCATCTGAAAGACTGGAAACATTTTTCATGTGAACATCTTCCTTCAAGTACTTGAGATATTTCATACCCTTCATCCACATGAGGAGAAGACAACCCAAGTGCTGTGAGATTTCCTGTCTAGACTCAAGGGTCCAGTTTGAAGTACACAAAAATTTTAATCCCAGATTTGTGCCTAGATCTGTAAGATGAGCACTCCTGTTCAAGCTGATGCACAGCAAAACCCAGCTGTGTATTTTACAGTTGATTTCCTTCCCAAAAAGGCCACCTGCATCTCACGTCAAACTAAACTGCAGCTTCCCCTGTTGGAGGGAAAAGGGAAAATCAGAACTTCAAAAAGGATTGAGAGTTTTACATTACTTTTTTTTCCTTCATTCTTACAGTGGGTCTCATGAGAATTGATTAATTTTGTGACATTTTCTGCTCTTCTTTACAATCTATGTCATGAGAATGATTTGTCAAGGCTGTAATGCGCAATATTTTTAGTATTCTGCACTACTGTGACCTTTACTTTCTTCTGTGTATTTGATGGACTGACCACCCCACTTTGGATGTACAGGTTTCAGAAGATGGAAGCACATGCCAGACATAGCAGCCATTGAATTATCACTGCAAAAATCACAATCCTTGATAACTTTTACATTCTTCAGTGCAGATCTGATGCAGTTTTAGATATGTCATTGAAACTTTTCAACACAAAATGGAAACTTATAATGTGGGGTGTATTTAAGCAGTGTTTTCAAACATCAAGAAGTGACAGATTCATGCACAAGGACTCTGATTTCTCTAAGGATGAGACAAGTTAAACTAATGCTCATAATCACCCAAACTCTCAAACTATCTGCTTATGCTTTCATAATGCTGTCACAGACTGAAGATTGCAATTCTGTGAGATAAGGACCTGAAAACTTAAAAACTGAACCAGAAGCATGTTAAATTACATTCTTGAGAGCAACACAAAGTAAGTTCCATTTCTAGGAAAAAAATATTAACTCCAAAGTGCTAAGCATTCAGAAGCCACAGGAAAGAAGTGGGGGTTACCATGAGCATTTGCTTCTGCCTGCAGGACTTTCTTATCCATTTTAGGATATTTTTGGGTTCCTGGGAACCTAAGGTTATGTTATCAGTGCATTAAACCTACCAGTGCTCATATTCACCATGCACGTTCTGTTACTTCACCATAACCACACAAGTCTGCATGTGCTGCCATCTGAAATCAGAATTTGCTGCTGTTTCTTTTTTCTCCACATTTATTCCTTTCCCATTACATCAATTTCTGTGGGTTTCAAGCACTTCTCCATAAGCAGTAATGACATGGAAATTGCAGAAGTTTTTGGAAGTCCATTCAGCTAAGTACCAAAAAAGTCTGAAAGCTTATCTGGAGTTGGCACAAATCTCTTGAGTTTGTAAAATTAATTGGGCTGGAACGTCTTCTGAGAATAGGGATATCTTTGTGAGCTACTTCCTATGTGTGGCTGGAAAATACCATACAAGTATTTGTTTTGTATCAGATGGCACAGGGCAGCTACATCCCAGCAGTCCCAATCCACCAGTTTAAAATGCTGCATTTCGAGGATTTTAAGTGAATAGTGAGTTCCACAAATTCATCATGCTCCAGTATTTCACAAAAAACCTCATCACGCTGCCAGGATCAGCACTGCTGGTACAGACTGGATTATTAAGGTGTGGATTGCATATTTGTAGACTCATCCCCTACATGCTGCTGCTTCCACAAAAGCCATTTTCAAGACTCTGCCAGAACAGAAACAGAATGCTCTGATCACACAGCTCTTAGTTACTTAAGGCTGAGAAATCTGTGGCCAGTTCACAAAACCCACAAAAATATTATGCTTATTTGAAGCACAATAATCTAAGCAATGAAAACAGAGAGCCCAGACACTCCTCTCCAAATGACATTTAATTAACACAACTTCAAAAGATTCAAGTTTGAAAGCAGCATCACTTAGGAACAGAAATTCCTGGAATATTCTTCTGAGACCTATAACCCCTTTGCAATTCTGGCTGTTGAATTAAAGCAAAATATTAGTGCTTTGAGATCATTTGAAAACCCACAACTTACTCACAGTGAAAAATATTTGGGAATGGCATTAGGGGATCTCCAGCTTCAAGAACAACCTACCACGTTTACAATTACTGCAATTGGACAAAAGATGTAGAATGTAGTGCACAAATGTAATTTTCTTGGAATAGCCAGCTCCCAAATGAATGCTCCATTAATTGTTCAATGTAAAATAAAGTAACACTTGGGGGAGCAGGGACCTCTACCTGTTCAAATGAGGGCTCCACCTACTGCCACATTATGATCTCTTTATACACTTTGGCTTAGCAAAACCTGTTGGGTTTCTGTTTTGTTTTTTAATTCGAAGAGTGGAAAAGCACATTCCTCCAAAGCAGTCACAGCCTGATCTTCACACAGTGCTCAGGAAAACAGCTTTTGCTACCAAGTCCCTTCCACCAGGGCTGGTTGTGGTCAGAAAGACCCCCGTGGTGCCCTGGCAGGCACTGAGGGTGTGAACCTCATGGTTCTCCTCTGGAAGAAGGAAATGAGATCTTCTGGATGAGTTCCTTTCACTTCCAGCAGGGTCTGGACAATCCAGAGGGGTGTACCTGAGGAAGGACAAGCTTCCATGCAATGCTCCAACTTGCACTGCAAATTCTTGTGGCAGGAGCTGCCCAGACACCTCCCTGGAGCTGAGCGGGCGCTCTGGGCACCTCTGTGAGCAGGTGATGGATATGTGCAGTCCCAAAACCACACAGGGAAAATGAGGAGGCTGCCCACAGGCTGCAGAAACCAGGTTTAACTTAAGGGAATGTTCAGTCCACAGGTAAAGAAACAAAAGAGCCCTGTTTTCCTCTGGGGCATAAATGAATGACTATTGATCCCACAGCCAGAGTGTGAGGAATGGGATCAGGGAGGAGTGGGTACCTTTACCTTCTTTTCTTAAGCATTTTTTTACCTCTGATCATTCTGATCTCTCTGTTTTTCAGTCACTTTCCTACAGCTTTGCTGAAGCTTATTCATGCACATTTACTTGCACAAATAACACGGCAGACAAGTAATTTAGTCCCAATAGGTTAATATCACCTTTGTTTATGAAGTTATGCCAGAATAGCTATTTCCATTTTACGCTGTGCAAGGTAAAGCACATTTTTCAAAGCTGAGACACTGACTGGAAGCTTATTTTCTTGTTCCAAGTGGTGAATAAAAATAACACGTAGAAGATGAACTACAGCATTTTTAAAATCTTAAAGGATGTGTCTCTACTCATTGGTCAAGCTGAATTAACTTGCAGCCTCCAAGCCAAATGCAGGCTCGAGGAGGAGAGGAATAATTTAGTTACTGAATTGAAACACTGAGTAATCTAAAATTATGCAAATATTCTCTTTGCCCTTGCAAATCTTTACATATAAACTCCACTGGTCTTTACTCCCAAGTTTGCACCAGTACAGCAGCTTCATTTCTTCTAGAACTATGGCAACAAACATTTTTAGCTCAGGTTTTGTGCAATTATATCAGTAGTCAAAGTATGTTCCGATTTTAAAATAGATTCTCAAGATTTTTAAAACTGAAATTAAATAAATTTACTTTAAAAATAAAACTGCATTTAATATAAATGATGGCAAAGATGTACTGGGATATTTTTATCCAATTCAGAAAAATACTGCAGGTATCTATTCATCCTGCTTTTCCAGAATTCTACATTATATAACTAACCACTTCAAGCATTCCTTTTACAATTATTGTACTCTGCAGTCCTCAACTATTTCTCAGGATTAATACTGTACTTTTTTGTAGCTATCTGCTTAGACCTGAGAGGTTTAAATCTACCTTAAGGCCTTTCCCACATTGCTAAATTATTATATATTATGATAAAGTTATCTAGATAATATTCCAATGCATTTCCTGCAAGCATTTACCTCTGATTTTAGAAGCATAACATGCAAAATATCTGTCAATTTTGAAGTTCATTTAAAAGACAAATTCTGATTCTTCTATAGTTATTTCTTTTAAACAAATCTCTTTAGTCTTTATCTACTATAGCCTTTAACTGACATTTCCCTAACAGCAGCACGACATTGCTAAGAGTAGATCTAACAGACATTTATCAATTAGTATCTGAGCAGCTCAGTATGTTAAACACAAATCCTAACTGGAATTTTATTCCCCTGTAAATTTTTAGGAACTGGAATGTATTTAAGAAAACCGACTCACTTCCCTTGGGCTGAGGATGGATGTGAGACAGACTCCCCTAATGTGAAGGACCTTACAGATGACCGAGAAACTTATTTATATTCTCTTCAGGAAATAAATAATTTGTCCTTATTTCTTTCAAAAAGCCACCAAACTGCTCATACTTAAGAAGAAAATTAACCTCTTTACTGATTAATCATTAGGCAGCTTTGACTGGTGAAGAGAAAATTGTATTACAAATGAACAGCTACCTGTTATCAAATTACAAGGCATTTTCATCAAAGGACCCAAAAATGCAGCACACTGACCAGTTAACATGTTTCCACTGACCTGGGGGGATTTTTCCAGTTAACAGCTTCTGAAGAATGCTGCCTTTTGATTCTTGTCTCTGACACAAAAATGATTGTCCCATTTAGGCGCTGCTCTATCACATACATCAGAGAATCCTATTTACTCACACGCTACTGGAACATTAAAACACAATACTGTGATTGTCTCTGGAAGAAAATTCTAAAGATTGACTTTTTCCCCCTTTTTTTTTTTTTTTTTTCTGTAAAGGGAGTAAGATCAAAAGCTAACTTTAATAGATGTTTGACTAAGGTCACACTCCTAGGAAATGGAACACTGAAGATGAAAGAGAACAAATAGATTTGGTTTTTGATCTCAGGCAAATGCATTTGGCATTGTTTAGCTTTTACAAAATACTTCAACTTTAGGTCGAATCATGACTAAAAAGAACTGGCTGAAGGTTTCACTAGTTTGGTAAGACTTTAACAAGTACCAACATTTGGAAAAACATTTGAAGTATTTGGCCAGATTTTCTTCTTGCTGGAATGACGTCAGGTCAAGTCTAAATCCTGTTGTCAAGGCCAGATGTATAGAAACAATTTTAAGAATGTCTTTTCCTAACCTTAGGCAGATTTAAGAGTTACTATCCACTGGTGCTGTACAATCAGGACCACTGGTACTTCTAGCAAGAAATTCCAGGGGAAAGTGCAGAGCACTGAGGAAAGGTACTGGAATTATTCCATTAAAACACACAACTGTGTCCCTAACCAAGAGTGGAGGTCGAATCCTTTTCCCAAATTATTTCCCAGTTCCCGGGGACATCCACATTTGTAATCTAAACAGGAGTGAGAGAGGAATGGATTACAATCTACAAATTATTACTTTCAAATTTGTCAGCAATAATGGTGTTTGCTAACTGAAGACAACTTGCTTAATTAAGGAAAAAGATGAGATAACACTCATTAGAGCAATATGCTTAAATCATTACTATTGTTAGAAAAAATTAATTATCATTAGCCACCAGAAGAACTGCAGAAACCTCTAAACCACTTAGTAGGCTACACAGTCAAACTTTCCAAAGGAATTCCATGAGCCCTGATAAAAATCGCTGATGGCAGGAAATGCCCCAAACCCAGGGTTCAAAACTGCCTTTTCAGAGTTTTGATGAAAATTAATGATTTACCCCATGAACTGTATTACAATAAAAATTACTGCATCTGAGTTATGCAAACATTTGGCCTCAGAAACTCTACAGAAATTACATAAAGGGAAGAACTTCCTGCTCTTACTTTCAAATTATTCTATCACTGTATTACAGCAGTGATAAGGAGCTGATAAAGAGCTATTTCCTAAGACACAAACCCAGGTATTTATCATCATTAAAGGAGATACACCTGACCACAAGCCCCAAAAGTAAAGTAGGGAAGGAAGAGGTGATTCCCCACACACTTCTCTCAACAGCTTTCCCCAGGGCCACTTAAAATCCAGCCCAAAGGCACCTCAGCTTTTCACTCTCCACCCTCCAGCCATAAATTTAACCACACCAAGCAACTGGTTCTTTCCTTCTTTATATACTTTATTTCTTAAAAAGGGAAATATCTCTAACTTTCCCCTCTTTTGTTTTAGAAGGACATGGCCTATTACACTTTTTTCTGTTATTTATTGCTTTCTGTTCCACATTTCTGCTGCTGAGGCAATAAGTGATTTGCTGAGCCCACCTGGGCACTGAGGATCTCTGCAGTCCAGAAACCCCACCCAGCTGAGCCCTGACCCTCCCAGGCACAGAACAGCTGCACCCAGCAATATTTTAGCTATGTCACTCTCAAGTATTACAAATATTCACCTCTCTTTATTCACTAAACTTACCTGCAGGACCTTGCCACACACCACAAACAAACCTGGCTTGTTCCTCAGCACCTCAGCTCCCTGTGACTGAAAATATTACACCCTCAGCCTTCAGATCCCGCCCAGCTTCAAGTGACAGTCAACACTGCTCCACACTACTGCAGAACTGATGCCTAAAAATCTCTGCCTTAAACCAGAAGGATTAGTAATGGACAGGAAAATAATAAAAATCCAAGGAGACAACTTGTTTTTACACCAACACAGAAAAGCTGCTCATCAGTGTTAAAATACCTTGTTTTCAAGGACAGAAAACAAGGATGGAAGCCATGGAAGCAAGCTGGATATTATCTTAAGTGTCAACTTAATTTGAGAGAGGCTGCTATGCACCCTGCATGGAGAGGGTTGGGGGTTTTAATATATATATAATATTATCTCGAGGTGGAACACCCGTG
>JACBWW010000045.1:3761737-3910402 GCA_020086605.1 Lanius collurio | reverse complement strand
ATAACTTCTTGCTGGGTTACATTTACAAAATTGAGTGTCAGCTTCCAAGTTTTGGAAGCTGTGATAGCTGAATGTGAACACATTCATCTGCAACGCTGCAGGCACAGTATCAGCCAATGAGAGATTAATTAATTAAGCTGTTTACCAAAAGTAAGAAATAAAACAAGCATATTTTTGCTGTTGGCTTCACAGAAAGTGCAATCAGCATTTTCAGAGTGCAAGGTAGTCTCTCTTTGTGTTTGTTTTTGGCTGGCTGACATTCCCTTGCCAACAATGTGTTACTGCTTGCTCTTTTTTTCAACAATTATTAAATTAAAATAACTGAAGGCTTCTAAATAATATTCCAGCATTGTCTTAACACCACATGAAGCATTCAGGACATGGAAATCCCCTAATTTTTTTTTACAAATTCTCTGGCTCCTCTTTACCCCTTTTTCCCCACACAGCACCTTGGTGCAGGGGCAGATGAGAAGCTGGATAATCTCAATTACAGGTGATGGCAGATGAGGTGAACTGGTACAAAGAACAATGTCTTTCATTTGAGATTTCTGCTCTTTATCTTTCTTGGAGAGATCATTCCTGCTGGTCTGGACTGGTGCATTTGATGAATGGGTCAGCAGCAAGGGTCTGTGTGAGCAAATGAGTAAGATGCACATCCCATCTCTCACACCATAATGAAAATCTTTATGAAATTGGATTCATGCTTTGAGATGACCTAAGAATATGTTCCTGCTTTTTTACATATTCCAATTTAGTTATCCAGTAACAGCATGAAGTGCCAGCACCAACAATTCCTGAAAGCTGGGAAAGCAACTCACACATGGGTGGTGCTACTTTAGGCAGATATTTAATATTAAATTAATTTTAAAAACGCCACAGAACAGCAGTAAGACAGACTTTTTTAATCATAAGTGTTACAATAATCTTTTTGAAGCAACACAGCTGCTGCCAAAGCAGCTAAAGATGGAGTTTCATGGGCAAAAATCTATCTAAATTACCAGAACTTGCTCAGTCCTATCTTTTTTTTTTCCTTAATTAGCATGTAATGAGACCACAGAACCAATCTACAAGAAATATCTGTCTATATCTGACAGCAAAGGATGATGTTATTTATGCTCAAATTACCTGCACCCATACTCACACCTCTGTGTGCCAGAAATTACCATATTTACCACAGGTGGGATCTTCCTTCTCTGAACCTCACTCCTGAATATTTGCTATTAATTAAAAACTGAAGAAAAAGTTACAAAGTTCCCTTGGACATTTTTTGAGAAGGATCAAGGTGAGTCTCACACACTTCTCATTACAGCTGTTACAGAAGTTCCCCTCAAAACATAACATTTTTGTTACCACAAAAAGAAGTCTTTCAGAAGTTCTTGGTGAGTTTTTCATTGAAGTTTTAGTACCTCTAAAAGCTGTTGGTTGGATCATTTAGTGACATGAACTGAAAATTGTTCAGGAAAACTATTCACTGAGTTTGCTCAACCCTTGTTGAGTTTGCTCAAGCTTGTGTTTCCTCAGTAAGGCCATTTACTGATATAAATGATATTTAGCAGGAAGAGATTCATTCCTTCATTCTCTCTTTTTCATGACAGAAAAGAACTCAATTTTCTTTCAAGTATTAAAAGCCAAGAATAATGACACCCAAAAGAAAGTGAAAAAGTAGAACAAAAATATGCATCAACTGTTATGGTCTGGACAATGAAATACAAAAATATGATGAAGAATATACATAATCAGCACATAATTTATTGATCGCCCCTTCTCCAATGAAGGGCCATCAGCTAGTTTAAAAGTAAAATTACATACTAAAATAACAGCAGAGAGAGATTAAAATTATGAGGGTCATGCAAGAGGAAAAAGATGTATCTTCAGCAAAGATTTTTAAATGAGATGGAGAGTCAATGAGGCAGAGAAATACAGGAAAGCCCTTTGGTGCCAGAAAGAATTGCAGAAAAACAGGTTCTTTTAGCATTAGTGGTGAAATGTGGAGTGGCAGCATGGGAAAGGAAACTAAAAAAGCAAAGCAGACACTCCTGAAATAAACTGCCCTAAATCTGCTTTTTAGAATGTCTATTAATTACATTAGCATAATGGAAGTTGTCTGAAAGGCCAGACAAACGAGAAGAAAATAAATGACCTGTGCTAACAAATGTGCTCACAAGTTACATGACAGCAAAGACGAGCTTAAATTGTACCCAGGCCATGGACAACAGCACCCAGCTCTCCCTGAGCTTTGCAGTCCTCCTGCCCCAATCCCAATCCCTGCCCTGCTGCCTGCACAGCAACTCCACAGCAAGTTGTGGTGCTGCTGCCAACATCACTGATGTCACTTCTGCTCCTGTGTCAGGGACCTGCACACTCCCAGCCAGCGGGGCCAGCTGCTCCCAGCTCGGGGCACTCAGGGTTGAGGGAGGAAAAAAGGCAACAGGTGAAAGAAAAATGGCAAGTGCTCGACCACAGAAATAAAGTTCATTAAAGGATTTGCAACAGTAGGCAGGAAACATAAATGGCAAAACAGAAAGGTATTTTTTACCAGAATGAATAAATAAATGCTGGGACAATTTACTGGGTGTGGGGACAAATTCCTCATCAGCTGAATGTTTGAGCTGCACCTGGATGCACTCCTTGGATGCTGATGGAGCTCAGCTGGAAGTGCAGCCTTCTCCCAGGGGAAATTTGTCCTGGTGACACAGGAGGCCTTTACACATGGTCATTGGGGTCCTCTAACACACTTCTGGCTGCTCAAGTGTGCAGCCCATGAGCAATCCAGGTCCACAGGCTGCCCTTGCACTGCAAATCTACCCTCCCAGAGCACAGAATTCCTTGTGGGAGAGTCAGAATCATTCCTCAAAATATGGCATAACTTGTGAACCATGGATGTAAACAGACTGTTTGTCTCAATGATTACATATGCAGATGGTTATTTTGTGGTTTTAATATTCTGGTAAAATACAAACTTATAAGAAAACATATTCTAATGGTCTGTCCATTCAGTTGCACATGTCCCCTCCAAACATATCTGTTCTCTAGAAAAACACATTTAGAACAGCCAAGAGGGTTTAAAGCTGTGCCCCAATGGCTGGTTTACATAAAATGTATTAACAAATTTAACTGTGCCTCCCATGGAAATCAAGCTGCGCCCTTGAGGTTATTTTAATGTACCTTGAGCCTGACTCTGGTGATGTTCTGCACCCAGGGCTCCTCCCCTGGGATGTGCCCACGGCACCTCCTGTGCCCCACAGAAGCCCACACTCCCCTGACCCGGCAGGGTACCACGGGGCTGATGCTGAATGGGACCAGAGGTGTCAAACAGAGCACAGTTCCACAGCCACTGTCACCCCTCCCGTCCCAGAGGGGCTGGGCAGAGCTGCCCTTCCGGGGGATGAGTGACCACGGCAGCCCCCTGGTGCCAGCCCATTGCACCCCATCACTCTGTGACCTCTGGCACTGCTGAGGGCACAGACCTGTCCAGGCCAACTCCACACAGAGTGGGAGCAGCCTCCTCATCCAGAGCTCCATCCTGAGACACACAAGGCTCAGCCCCCACAGTTACACCCCACACGCTGCAGGTGAAATGCTCAATACTAAACAAGAAAGAATTCTGATTCTAGAGAGCTACCAAACTAGAGCAGAACATTGTACTGATTCATATGTAACTTTTCATAACAATTGCAGATGTATTTGAAGAACAGGCAATGACAATACCAAACTGAGCTGTTTTCAAATATTGCTTGAATGTTTTTTCTTTCAATTGTCAAGTGCAACGAAATAAAAAATACAAATTATTCAACTGTGAAATCATATTTAAATCTAAGACTTTGTCTGGCCAAGCTACACTGCAGAGCAGTTCCCTAACCTGCACAATTTTGATGCAAATTCAGCTGAAGCTGCTGTGCCAGAGCTGCTCTGAGCCTGCCCCAGCCCTGCTGTGGCTCTGAGAGCGTGGCCACAGGAATGGCAGTGGAGGTCCAGGACTGCATTAGCCAGGCTGTGAGCAGCTGATGAGCTGTGCGGATTCATTTCCAGGGACATCTACTCAGAGATGATTGGGTTTCAATCCTTGACCTGCAGAATTTTAAGCATCACTTCACTCATATTAGAGATTTTCCATATAGACAAAAACACAGATTATGGATGACTTCTAAATCAGCAGCAAAGAAAGTCCTTTACAGTCAAGATTATTTATTTTACTGAAGATTTGTTTAACAACAAAAATTTTAAAAAATCCTTCCCAACTCAACTGTAAATTAAGTTTAAAGTTGGTAGAACTGATTGTGAAGTACATAAATAACTGAAGTGGGAATGGGTAGCAGAGTTTAAGTATATAGTCAGACATCAACAGTTTCTCCTACAAGTTCTTCTATCAGAAATAAAACCCTGCCATTTTACATGTTCAGTCTACTCATCTCTCCTGTTTCTTTTAGTTAACAGCTCCTACCTTGTTTGATGAAAAAATCCTGAAAGAGAAACCTTAAAATGATAAATTACCAATAAATTAAAGAGAAATTACAGCACCAGAAGAAATCCACTGAATGGCTGAGGTAGGACAGGACCTCTGGAGATCATGTAAGCCCAACTCTCCCCTGGGAGGAAGGGTCACCTGGAGCAGGTTTCCCAGGACAGTGTCCAGATGAGCTCAGTATGTGCAAGGATGGAGATTTGAACCCACTGGGAGCCTCAGGGCTCACCCATCCCTCCCAGCCAGCTGCAGTTGTGGTGTTGCCCAGCTCTTCTTGGGAACACATTCCTTGCTCCAGGGCTGATTACTCAGTCAAACTAAAAATCAGCATTGGAAGTAGACAAAACTATTAATATTATAAATAAGAGCCACATTTATGCAGAAAAAAAGGCACTGGTTCAGCTAATGAGCATGTACAAGAGTAGGGAGAGTATTCAGCCAGATCTCACCTGTACTAAAAGCATTAATTCAGTTCTAAACATCTGCCTTTCTCTACACTACACCAGAAAAATGCAGATTTCTTGAGGAACATGTGGGGAAGAACACAATCCCTCTAAGTGAGCCATCAGTGCAGTCACTGCCTTCATCTCTGTCACCTCTGTGACAGGAGAGGACAATCCCAGAACCTGTGCTTTGTCTTCTCAAAGTCAGCCTTTAAAGTCAATCCTTCCTCTGCTCAGAACAATTAAAAAATCCCTACAGCTGTAACTTCACATGGATTTGTTAGCAATTGTTATCCAATGAGCACATCCCAGGCATTTATTTTCCTTTCCCAGAAGGAAGTTCCTCGAGTACATAAATATTGTAAACAAATGTTTTAGGTGACAGGAGAAAATCAAACTCACCCTTTGTTAATAACAATCACTGGGTTAAAATAACACCACTTTTTTGTCATTTCAAGTATGAGTATTTACATGATAAAATAGGTCATTTAATTTCATGTACTTAAGTTAAATTGTGATTACAGTACACTAACTTGTCCTTATCCTTACTATCACATCCCTACATCAGTGACAATGGAAAAGTGCTAAGAACACCTCAGGCAAACAAACCAGGAAGGCTGCCCAACAGAAAACACACTAAGGAAACCTGGCAATACTTAAATATCAGGTTTAAGTTTGCTGACAGACTGCCATGATTGCTCAAAAGGAAATCAAAATAATTATCAGAAAATACTACCTTGGGATCAAATAAGAATATTTGTAATAAAACTTGTATCTCATGCATTTGTACAGACTAATGATTGCATATTCGTTTGGGTATGCATATATATATATATAAATAAATATATACTTAAAAAATCTGATCTTTGGTTTTAACCACACAAAAAGAGAAATGGAAGGGAAACAGATTTTATTATAATTGAGGTCATAAGAGCCACCCTGCATTTATGATCCCTGTGTGGTATTTCAGGTCAAGAGCTTCAAACTTTGTGTCTCACATGGAAAAGACACCAGTGCTGCTTGCTCCCTGCACCTCAGTGCATTTATGAGACCGAAATTCATGCAGAAAAACAACCTGGGCTAGGAAAGGCACACCTGGGGAGGAGGAGGAGAAACAGCAACTGGAGGTTGTCACAACTGAACCTCCAGTCCCTTCAGCTTCACACATGATTGTTGCAGCTTCAAGATTCCATGTTACATCTTTAATTGTGGGCATTTAGCAGACTGCCTCTTATTATTAAGATACTGCTGAATTTTATTGTCAATGTGGCCACAGGACAAGGCTAATAATTACCAGCACCAGAAGCAGCTTGTGGTTTTATATTACATTGAGGTAAATTACACTGGAATTAGAGTGGATTACTTTTATCAAATGGGGAATAAGCTGTTAATTAACTCCCTGCTGTAGCAATCTTTTTCTGAGCTTGCAACTGTTATTAGCTCTAGATTAAACTGTTGAATTAATTTCCCACTTACTTACTATTTCAAGAGTTTTTAATTTACCTGGCAGCAGTTTTAATGGGAAATTGTATTAGTGAGCATAAATTGTTTTTGGGAAGGGTAAACAGTTTGTGATAATGTTTATTAAGTCGTTTTGTTTGAGCAAAAATATAATTGCAGTTTTAATTAGTGCATGGTTGTTGGAGTATTAGGTTTGAGATTACATTATGGCATTCTGAGAAAACAATCGCCCAGGTAATCCCAGCATTTATGAGTAAGAGCAAAGGGAAAAGCTGTGTCAACACTGCCCCAACCCAGGGGGTGTGCACAAACACACTCACACACACTCAAATTCACACAAACACACCCTCAGATTCACACAAACACACAAACACACAATCACAAGGGCCAAGCACGTTCAGGAAAGGGCCAGGTGGTCTCTGAGCTCTCTGCTCCCCTGCTCCAGCCTCACCACTGCTGTCCCCACTCATTAAGTCCCCTGTATTGTCCTCACTCTTAAATAAATTCCCTCCTCATGGAGGATTTGTAGGAACTCGACATGGAAGACACGATTCAGCTCAAAAATGACCTGGAAAAGGAAAGTTACCTGGGTCAACCCACAGCCCCACCTCCAGGTGCTGAACAGGGCAGCCCACAGGCTGCCAGGCTGACCAAGAACATTTTCTGATAGTGGTTGTGGCTGGAAAACCATGATCCAGCAACAAATAAGCAACTCCATCACAGCCTAAAACCAGCCATAAACACACAAGCCAATTAACATTTGTTCTTGGGGTTTGTTTCCCTCCATCAGCACTTTTTCCCTGTGCTGCGTTCGAGGTGTGGTCAATGTTAGAAACCATTAAATGTTCTTCAGAAAGTCTGTAATATGCCTCTTTTTAATCCAAACATTAACATAAAAATGTTCAACTGAAGTTTATTCAATTAATTTTGGTTCTCAATTTATAAAGATTTTACTATTCATGCAAAGGAAAATGAGAATTAAGATGCAATGTGCTGACATGGAGTGGAGTTTTACAGCCTTTTTAATACAGATGTAATTTTAAAAATAATAGGTTTAAAATAGTAAAAAACCAAAAACTAATAGTTTTGCTAAATTACCTTTTTATTACATGGTTTCAATTAGCATTCCCTCATCCTCCTACCCAACATGCAGATTGTTCTCTCTTTGCTCTGAAGGAAATTATGAGATGATAGAAGCACAGAAGATACTTCAACCAAATGTAAGAGCCTCAATTGGAAACACAAGTACACAGCATTCCCAGAATGATTTGTTGCAGCAGATTCTATAAAAGTTAACAGTTCTTAAAGATGTATATAACTTATGGAGCATGGTTCTTGCATATGGTAATAGATTATACTACTAATCTCATCAGTTATTACATTTAATATGCACTATGCTAAAAATTACAAACAATAAAACGCTTTCATCCTGACTGTGGTTTTTCATGTCTTTGAAGCCATCAGAAAGCTGTGGTGGTTTTAGTTAAGGTACTACCCTACAGCATGAGGAAAATGTTATACTGCAGGTGCAGGGAAGATTTAATCCACATGTTGTGAGGTTCTGTATGGATATAAACAGTGGATTAATCCTTGGGTCCCTTCACTTCTGACTCTCCCAGTCAGAAGAAAAATGGCCTAATTCTGAAATGGTATGGTTCCCTGTGCTGTCAACACCTTTTATTTCATCTGCAGAAGGCTCTGTGAGACAGAGCCCAACTGATCATCATTTCATCATCATTTATAAAAGTAAAGATCACAAAATAGGTTGGAATATCCATATTGAGGGAAAGAACAGAGGTCACTGGTGCAGATGTGGATGAATCCAGCCCCATAAAACGCACTCAGCCTTTCCTGCAGGACTGTCACAGCAGTGACCAACCACGAGACTGAGCTCAGGCAGCTCAGGTAATTCAAGTGAACAGTGTCACAGAGAAGAGATTCAAACCCTGTTCAAGAATGCTTTAAACACCTAAAATCGAATTTCAAGGTGGTCTAGTAAGACCAAATTTAATACCTACTTGAGTATATCAAGCACTAATTCTCTTCCCTGAATTAATGAGCAAAGCTTTTAATGCTCACAGTTCAGTAGCTAAAGTTCACGTTTGGAAACTCCAAATACCTTCTCAATACCTTTTTTAATTACTCTCCTCTTAAGGCATAAATATTTTACCCTAACAAAATCGATCTTACTTCCAGAAAGACTGTAATATAAGCACACTGATACATAAAACTATAGGGCTTAAGACTTCCACAAAGAAATCTTCTTGTCACTTCCTGTTCTACATCCTCAAATGGGGAAGTACCACTTATGGTAAAGGATGCTCAGAAAAAGGGAGCCTGTGACCACAACAGAGCACAAGTAGAACCCATTTCCAAACCCACCTTACTAAGGGATTCAATCCATGTGACTTTTAAACATCTCTTTTTTTGATTGTTTTAAGGAAAGGGAATAACCTAATTAAAGAAAATACCTGAAAGATTTCTTTGGAGAACTTCCTATTTATCAATCAGCAATATGTACCATTTGGAGTATCTTTGCATCTTACACTCCATAATGGCATTCCCTAAAAAGGCTGTTTGTCAAATAAAAACCCATCAGGCTACAGTAGATCTGTGTTAAGATTAGCTCCCTATTCCACACCAGATCCATCGACCTGAATCTGCCTGACATAACTATTACAGGACAGAAGTTAAGAACACGAGCAGGTTCAATCACTCTGTCCAGAACACAAAACCAGAGCAGTCAGATGAAAAAGTTTTCATTTCTTTTTCTAGAAACCTCACAGAATAGAACAGAAATCTATTGAGAGATTTATGGGGATCTGTAGGGCTCAATTTGATATGGTGTTTTTTAGGTATGTACAAACACACACAAATCAATGGAAATCAGCACAGATCTTCCTGCTACGCCAGACAGCAATTTTGTAGTTGTGATTCTTATGTCTAAAAGCAGCAAATTTTAGACAGATGTATGAAACACCAGCTGAACACATCTTAGAACCAGAGCTAATACCAGCCATTCATTCACAGGAGATATAAATAGCAGTAAACACCATGGATTTGAGGAGTCCTGAGCTTTGCAAACTTTGTCTGTGTTTCATCAGGAAAAAAACCAGAAAGTTCTTAAATCTGGAAAAAAAGAACTCTATTAAAAGCACGTATACACTACTAAAACTGAACTTAACAATACTGAGAAGGTGGGAATAAAGGGAGCACTAACAATATAAAAATCTTTAAAGAGGGTAACGAGAAACAAAGGTTCCAATGTTCTCAGCACGTTCACCCACATTCACGGGCCTTGTGTGTGTGCCACGCGCTCTCCCCGTGCATTAGGACTCTCCAGGTGGATTTTCAGGCACAGGGGGAGGATGCCCGGAAGGACACGCTCTCTGAGGAGCTGTAGCAGAGTCTCCCCCCTCTCCAGGACAGCTGGGGATCAGCACAGGCAGGAAGGGCTCCCGTGACAGGCGGTGACAGCGCGGAGCCCGCACGCCGCAGCCCCGGCTCAGCGCGGGCCCTGTTGTGTCTGAGGCAGGTACGCTGTAAAATTTCAATGATGCCTTTAAATTCTAATGGTTTCAAGCTGCTGTAAACTTCTGCAGCCATCAAAAATAATCTGTCATGGGACTAAGGGGTACGAACATCATGTCAGAGCCACTCTGCTGTTAGATTTATTGGAGGGTAAAGCATGTCATTTATGCATCAACTCACAGGAGAAAAAAGCAATCCCTATGAAGTCAATCTAATAATAGACTGGAAAGCAATGATTACTGTTTCATGTGCAGCAGCTATTTGTAGAAGAAGTTGGCCTAATTCAGCAGGCCTTGCCTGTCAGAGCTCTGGGATTAGCAAGTGTTTAGATGAAAATCTATCGGGAAACATCAAGAAACGGTTTAATGAAGAACAAAAGTCTTCATTGTTACATTTAATATTTTCTGAAACTTTTCCATTTGCACCACTACATTTCTAAAAAGCTTACTGGAAGTGACATCCCAAATAGAATACAAATGTTGAGGGACTGCAACTTCGATTAATCTACCACAGTTCTCTGCAATTTCACTGCAAAAATCTGCTCTCACTCTTCTCCTGTGGGCGGAATGCCCTGAAATTGAGTGCAAGGTTTTTTTAAAGACATGACTAATAATCATGGCCTCACTGTACTACACACATTTTCTGCCATCTAAATATTTCATATCTATTGACTAATCAACCTCGTCAGTCCCCACATGGCACAATACAACTGCTGGCATCGTTCTGCAGGAGTGGAAGCAGGATGACAGACACCTGCCAGTCAGAACCCAAACACACAGAAATGGCACGATGGGAATGGGGCACCAGAAGATGCCAAGTGAGTCCCCAGACCATCCCTGTGCCAGGAGCCAGGCATCTGGGAGTGCCTTAAACATTCTCACTTCTTGAAACTAATAAAAAAAAAAAAAAGTAAAAAAAATCTCAAATCCCTTAATTAGGTTCAAGTTCTAATGTTAACTAACCTTGGGGAAGAGGCTGCCTTTCATCTTCCTTCATCCATTAAGTAAAATTAGAACTAACCCTGAGAAGATATTTCAATTCCCTTTCACTTAAAGACACTGTTCATCATAGAACACAATGAATGTCTCAAACGGAGAAAGCAAGACATTCCTATCTAAAGGAAAAATCAGGAGTTAATCTGATTAATACATACATTGCATAGCTAATTCTCTCCAATGAAATTCCCAGCAAAGAATGAAACAGAGAAAATCAGCCACTCCAGTGTGTGGATGTAGGAGACACTGAGGGAACCCTTAGCCATAGCACAAGTTCACACCCTCCACCAGAAAATGACCCAACCAGCAGTAAAGCATCAGCAGCACTTGGTATTTCTTCTAGATGTGCAGAAAGAGGCAAACACAGATTAGTCCTCTGAAGTAAAATATTAATGTGGTTACAAGTCTGCACCAGCAAGATCAGTGTCAACCTACTCTCTCTCATCAATTTAACTCAGGCATCTTCAGAGTCACAGTTAAACCAAGATCAACCAACACTTCATACATTCTGCACTTCAAAAAAGTTTCATTTTAATCTGAGATTTAATATAAAAACTAAGAGAAAGTTACTGTATTTTATTCCAACTGCTTGATGAAATGATCTTGGTAACTCCTTTTAGACACACAAACACAATTTCTTTTATTCTGTTTCATGAAATAAACACACATAAACTTGAAAAAAAATTGAAGGTGAGGCTGAAACAGTTCAAAGTTTCTTGAGCACCTTTTAAAGGGGACGGTTATGGACACTTCGTACTTGTGAAAAATAATTTCACCACAATATTTAACTGCTCCCCCAATCGCAGTTGAATGGCATCCCAGAAAACCCACTGCAACATTTCCATTTCTAACTTCACAGACGTGTAAGACCAGAATTTGATGATGCAGATGGTGCAAGTATTGCAGTTGAATTACTGGCTATCACCTAGCAAAAATACACGAGTGATAACATCAAATGTCACAGTTCACCCATTCTTTGGAGACCAGCATGATTTTCTTGAGCTGTAGAACAGGAAAACAGAAAATTGACTCCATACCAAGGCCAGCTAATTCCTCAATTAACACAGTGGTTAATCATCTTAGCCTTGAAAAAAATCCCAAAACTAACCCATATTTTACTGTCTGCTGAACTGTTTTGATCAGAGTGTCATTTTTCCTGTATCAGCACAGGGGTTCTGCAGGGACGTCACACAAAGACGGCTTCCGACCAGGGCTGCTCCAGAGATCAGAACCTGAACACCTGTCTGACCATTCCCCCTCAAATTCCTGATCCCTGGCAGACAACCTCTGCATCTCCAGAGCTTTGCTGAACTTTCATGGATGAGATTTATCTCTCATCCCAACTTTCCCAATCTGCCTCTTTTTCCAGGTGGCACAGACAGGGCTGGGTTGAGCACAGGAAACCCACCCAAAGCGACCCTAGGATTTATTGCTTCCATCTCTTTTGTATCACTCCTTCTCTTTATTGCCTGGAAATAAACACTAACTTGAAAGGAAAAGAAAAATGGTCATGGAGCAGCTTCTAGGATGGCTCTGCTTTTCCAATCAGGAGCTGGGTGCAGAGGATTTTGGAGTGGGCCACAGTATGGGAATGGCTCAGCTAATTGAGGGCAACTTCAAGGTCAACACAAATTGTGGTGTAGACACAGAAGTCAAGGGCAAAAAAATAAAAGAGGAAAGGCAGAGTAATATGATGCAAGGAAAAATGGAGATCAGGAGAGACACAACACAACAGAAAGGGAAGGATGGGTCCATATCAATGGGCAAAAAAATACATCTTCCCAGAATATTTTCCTGAGTGCCATCTACAGTGAGAACTTCCCACAAATGAATAAAAATTCTCAACAGGATTAGGACTCATGCTTAGCTAATGCAGACTGATAAGCTACTCTGAAGAAATATTATCTGTAATTAAAATTTGTAATGAACCCGTTCCAAAACAGGAAGGCCAAAACAATTCATGGTGCATTTCCTTGACGTTTAATAGGATGGAAAGAGAGACTCTGCTGACGAGTTTTCAGCGATCTAACGCAGCTACAAACACAAAATAGCCTCCTGAAGCTTTACACTGACTAATCTAATGAATTTCAGGAAAAAAACTCGAGATCAATATATCCATATATTACACAGGACTCCACAGCACCAGGGAAGTGCTAAACCCACCAGGGCAGAGCCCTCCGAATTGCCACTGTGAGCTGGCAAAGCTTTCTGGGTCAGCTGAATTTGAATAATAGGGTGCTCTTAGCCCAAATAACCTATTGACTTCCACACCTAACAAAATGGAGAGGCTCTTTCAAGTGCCTCCTAGATTTAGCAGCTGTTGCTTTGACACTGTCAGCAACACATCCATCTTAATCACAGTATGAGCCTTTCAACTTTCCCTTCTTTTCCCTCCTTCCGCCCATCAGCTCCAAGCTCGTGTGGCCAGGAGTTAAAGAAACATCTCTGGCCTCTCATGCTGGATGCCTCTTTGTTTCAGCATCTGATACGTGTGCATCTACCAGTTTTTGTCCTGCACGTACAGGAAGCCTCTATTTGGATGCCTCTGGGAGGTGCCTTCAGGCTGCTTTTGCTTTGCTCTTCTGAAGCACTCTGCTGCAGCAACTCCCCTGCAACTTGCCTTGCCCATCACCACAGGCACTTTACTTTTTATCCTCATTATTCTTTTTGATTTTTCTTTGCTTGAAATAAAAAACTCCATATGTTTTGCTCTTCTTTTATTGGAAGATGCTAATGTTGTGTACCAGAGGGCACAGTCACATGAGGGATTGCCATTTGGACAGAATTATACACCCAATTACTGCCTAGGGTATATCACCTGTATGAGTGCTTTGAGCACATCTCAGCTCTGTTTCTGCCAGAATTGAAGGCAGTATTTTACTGCTGGAAAACAATATTCAGTGCTTTCCAAAGGAGTATTTTTTCTGTCAAAGTCATTCAAATTAACTATTACTTAATGGCCTACAATTCACTGTAGATGTATTTCTAGTTCTTAAAAATGTGACCCATCTGAATCGTAAGTGCTTTTAAAACAACAGCTCAGCCATATGCACTTTTAGTTAATTTTAAACTATATTCAAACTCTTCTCCTCCTTGGAGTTCTCATCTGAAAAAATGAAATATTACTTTTAAGTGTATAGCTCATAACAGAGTCAGGAGTCCTTAAAAAGAAACCAGTCCTGTTTCACCAGCAAGGCATGAGAAGGCTGCACATCTGAAACAGATTTGGTGTACTGGGTAATTCACATTCACTGAGTGGATTAGCTGAAATAAGCATAATAAATGAAAGAGAATAAAATAAAAAACAATTTCACACTAAGGGAAGGCTTGACTTATAGGAAGTGGCAGCTCTGAGGGCCCAAGGCTTAGAATTAGTTTTGCCACTCGATAATTTGACTGATTCACTCGAGTGGCCAGAAAAGGACATTTTCTGCCTGATTTCAGTGTAATCAAGTCACCTGCTCTGTGACTGCCAGGGCCAAGCCAAGTGCACCCGCAGCACCAGGACCAGGCTTCCTGCTCATGTGAGATCCAGCTACAGCTGCACATTTGCCTATTTTCATCTGAAACCACACAAGCACCATGAAAATAACCTGCTCCGTTCGCTCCCTTATTTACAGAGAGCTTGGGGCTACTGCTGGGATGTTCTCTCAGTTCTACTGCACATCCCAGCAAAGAGCCTTTGCTTCTTTTTTCACAAAGGGGGTCACAAGAGGCAGAGACAGAAACTAAGACATTCCAAGGGACTAGAAATATATATATTTTTTCTTAATTAGGAATGATTGCAAAGTTCTTTATAAACAATTACAGCAGATTTTACACTAAAATTACGACACATCCATTAAATATAATTTTCCTCCTCACCCATCTTATATAAAAAGACTGTAATACACAGGGCAGAGATTTGGGAACACATCTAAATAACCTGCATGACATGATGCCAGTTTTATTCCTGCTTTGCTGAACTGGGGTCAGCCTAGTAAATGTAATATATATGCTCATCTTTAAGCACATGGCCAGTTTCACTGGTTATTATTTACAGCTAACCTTTCAGGGTAATGACTGTATACTGCATGTCAAAAGAACAAAATTTTATACTGCTATTGAACAGAGTATTTTCTTCCTTTTATGCAAATATTAGATTGTGACTGCCCCAGTCAGGACAGATAATCCACTTAAAAATAATATTATTACTAAAGCATATCTAATCAATATGCAAATACAAAAAACCAGTAACTAAGAATTCTATTTTTTACAATTGTTCAACAGTAGAAACAAAGATGCAATGTACATCAAGATGATGTAACATTTTATAACCAATTTTCTCCTTGACATATGTTAGAGCATGATTCATCTACATTTTTCAGAATCAAAGTCCATGATCTGGCAAACTAATTCTGTTAATAAAATGAAAAGGTGACCTTGCTTAATTTAATAAGTCTGTGTAGAAATACTCTTTCAACATGTTAAAGAATTATAAAAAGGTTATCATAGCTTGCTTTCATGGGAAAGTACTCTACCTTTTCCAGCTCATTTCTCAGGCTTTTACTGTAATTCATTAGATTACATAAAAACAATGTAGATCATTATATTTTAATAAAGGCTTTCTTTTCCTAATAAAATGTCTGTCATTTATATTCAGACATGTATTATATAAAATGCTTCCTTTCTGAAGTAAAGCTTTTCATATTCAAGTCAGGGGAGGTTGTAGCTGCAGGAATTTCTTTTTTTTTTGTGAAGGATTTTCAGGATGAATTTGGTTCCTAGACTGAATCCTCCAGAGCTGCAGCCCTACATTTATCTTTCAAACAGATACAACCCAGGATCAGCAACACCAGTTGCCACCAGCACACCAAGAGGCCTCTCTGTTTAGCAGAGGATGGTGCACAATACTACACTCATTAAATCTGCTTGTTTTGTTTTATGCTAATTAATTATATAACTAAACTATACAACTGAAATAGTTTATACAACATAAATACATTTCCAGTGGAATCCTGCTACAGTCCCAGTCACTTAATGAGAGCGATCAGGCAATGAACCTGTTTTAGTTATTCTTGCTGCCAAATAAAAATGTGTCCCCTCTTCAGACTGCTCAGGAAGAGGTGTTTCCTGTTCATCACAAATCCTAATTTGTTGCCAGCCCTTGGCATCACATTCTGCTGCTTGGGAAGGGCTGAGAGAGGAGCACATTCTTCCTGTGCAGGAGGAGACACCACCTGGGATCAGGCACCGACTGCATGTGCAGTTCTGCAAAAGAATCCTCACAGAACCTGTCCTCCAAAACTGGATAGGGAAGTGGGAAGTGGGAAAACACTTCTGTGTGAGACACCAAGCAATCCAAGCCAACTCAATGGCATTATTTGTTTGTGTGATCTTAAATCACACTGAAGCACTTCCCTCGGGTAGGACTCCACGACTGCAGGACAAGGACCAGAGCACAAAAGCACTTAAATCACAATGAAAGTACTCAAGACCTGACCAGAACTATGGAACTACCTGGATTTAAGAATACTTCATGCTTATTTTTTAATCCAGTGAGATTTGTTCTCTTCTTTTTCCTCCGTAGCTTCACCAGTGTTGTTACACCAAGAATTTTTGCCAAAATACAGCTTTATAAGAATTTCCTTTATGAAACCACACTACTCCAATCTAAGGCAGATCTGAATGCTATATTTCAAGATAATATTATTTATGTAACTATAGCAGCCTTTAGCATTGCAAGTAGATGAGGGATCAGTATTTTTCTGCAACCAGAGGTGTTGATTTTGTTCCTTCCAGTTAGATTTGTACCTATTTAGTTTTAGGTCCCAGAAATAAGAATTTAAGTGTGTGTAGATAACTTGAGTTTAACAAGTCTTTGAAATAAATACTGCTGGATACACAAAATGCAGTCAGTGTGGGAATCTTACACAAACATTCTTGAGGCATTCAACTATGCTTGTTTGGGATATTGGTAACTATTTGTTCAACTTTATCAAAGACATTGTAAAGGAAAATAAAACCTAACAAAACCTATTCAGTTACAATAGTATTACTGCCAAAACAGTCCTCCAGAAAACAGAGAGTGCTGAAGGTAAATCCTTCACACCTCCTGATGCCATTTATGACTTTAAGGCACTTCTTAGCAATAACTTAAAGGAGCTGAAAAGATTTCAAAGCCAGGTGAAGACAAGAGAGAGAGAGAAGCAGATAGGGCTTGTGATCACTACAGACCTCAGTGCCTCAGGAGACTGACAGAAAAGCTGGTAGAAAAGAATGTCATGGTTCCTAAAAACAGAGAGACTAAAACTTACTGGTTTTACTAACACTGTGACACTTTAGCCAGGTTTTTCAAACAGTTCCCTTTCCATCTGCAAATCAAGACAGGCTCAGTGCAGTCCTACCCTGAGTGTCAAGATGATACAGACTTAATTCTCTCAGTGTGACCACCCTCGTTGAACTTTGTTATTTCTGAAGATGTAGAAACTCAGTGGGATCAAATTTAAAGAAAAAAATTTTACAAATGCATAAAAATCGAAGTATATTGCTGAGTTTCACACTTCTCGGACAGTAATTAGTAGTTGAGGCTAAGTGTAAATTAAATTTACAACAAGGTTAACCATTCAGCAAAATCTCAACAGCTTTATCTATTCATTTGTCAAAAACATAATGTCCCACCCGACAGAGCAGACACTGAAAATGGATCCTTAAAGAAAGATAATATTCAAAGAGAAAAGGAAAGAGAGGAACTGAGTGACTCACAGCCACCAAGTATAGTTCTCAGATTATCAGAACTCCACTGAATGGCTGTATTAAAAGAGTAATGATATGATCCTGCATTCCTCATTCACTCCAATTCAGGCTCCCTTCAGCACAGAAATCTGCTGGCATGAGATGGGTGGTACTCAATCATGCTGCACACATGGTCTTTAATTTTAAAATCCAGTTAAATAGATGTTCTAACATCATTTTTTATCTAAGAACATTTCATGATAAAATGAAAGAGCGCACATGTAACTTATTTGTCAGCTTTACTGTGTAGTGGATAACTTTCCTATGTTACTCACACAAGCTTTCATTTCCCAAATCTATCTGCATTCATTATGACAGTAAAAATGAAGAGTTGCTAAAGAGACGTATGCATTTTTATTATTGTTTGAAAAAATAGATCTTTCTACAGTCCTTTGAGCTTCTGAGTGTGTGATTTGTATAAAATATTTCTCATTTTGGGGACACAGCAGATGGAGTGCAGGGCACTGTGGGATATGCCATTTATCACAATGACAGTGCGTAGGTAGCACTGATCCTCTCACCACAGGGGGAAGCTCGAGCTGCAAATGTGGAGCAGCATTAAAAGCCCGACGAGTGGAGTTTGGCAACACTTGTACTACTCATTAACTTAATCATATTAATTTATTAGCCATATATATCAAAGTAATTCACTACTGAATTGTCACCAAGAACAATTTATAAACTGTTAACGTTCCCCATAGGCAGAGGAGTGTTGTGGCATCCTTAATCAATGTGTTTGCCTTTGATTAAAAATAATAATTTCTACCAAGCCAGGTAATGCCAACAATGACAAAGTCCTGCATATGTTTCTCATTATAAATGGAACTTTCAAATGTCACCTACAACAACTGAAAAAAAAAAAAAAAAAAGGGGGTAATTGTAAACAGTGAAATGAGCCACA
This sequence comes from Lanius collurio, assembly GCA_020086605.1. NCBI lineage: Eukaryota > Metazoa > Chordata > Aves > Passeriformes > Laniidae > Lanius > Lanius collurio. The sequence continues at coordinate 3,891,835 of JACBWW010000045.1, read as the reverse complement.
GAAATAGGATGTAAACAGAGAGAAATGTTCAGTTAAATGCTGGAAGGGAGGAGAGGGTCCGTGGGATCGCTGGCAGCAGGAGCTGCCACAGGCTGTGCTGGCTGATGTGTGCCCGCCTTCATAAACACAACCAGACACCAGAGACCCCAAAAGCCTCCAGCCTCCTTCATTCCTCTAACACAGAGATGCCACATCAAAATGCCTACAGACTGCAGCAAATCCTGTTTTATCCTCCCTTTTCTGTACGAAAACTGAAGTGGCTGCTGCTGTCGCTGCTGAATTGAAGGAGCACATGAAGTTACCATATCCTGTGAGCTGCTCTATTTGAGTCCCACAATGATGTGACTTGGTGCAGCTATTAAAATATTAACTCCACTGAATTATTAATTACCTGAAACTATTAAGTTCACAACAGATTCTTTTAACTATTAATAAGACAAAACTGTTCTGAAAAAAGTATTTGTATCTGTACAAATGAGTCAATATTTTACACACTGCATTCTTAAAAACTCTAGACATGTCTAAACAGTGTCTATTTTAACTGCTCATGAAATAAAAGAATCATTTCAAGAGGGGTGAAACTAACATAGTGATAATGAAAATAGCAGTTTATCTTACACATTGGCAATGCAGGTGGTTTGCTTCTGAGTATCCACCTGAAAACACCTTGTTTTCCTCTCCTCATGCATTTCCCCAGCAGCCAGGCTTCCTCCCAGCCCTGTGCTGAGCCCTCAGCAGCTCCCAGCCCTAAATCCTCACTGTGATCCTTCTCCTGACCTCCCAGCCAGGCTGCCACAGCTCAGGGCAGCACAGCCCAGAAAATGCCAACAGGAATGTTTAAACAGGCTTGTGCCCCATCATCCCCTGACATCCACCCTCCCCAGTCAGAGATCCCATCCCACTGGGACCCTGGAAGAACTGCCCCACACAGCAGCTGTGTGCCCCGAACCACGATCTGACAAAGTTCTAGCGACGAGCTGATTTTCTCCACGAGCCACCCTCTGCAATACCTTGAAGATAAAATGAAGCAGTCCCCAAAACGTTTTTATTGAAATAATAGCAGCCATTCTGCAGATTGAGTAGAGAAAAATGGTAAGGAAGGCAGAGGGGTTTTCTAACCCTTTTTTAAGGACAACCTAAATGAGGGGTAGGAGGACTGGAGTTGTACAAGTAACTATCAAAAGATCCAACTACTCTTTCAGCTTCATTCCATATGAACAGTTTGCTGAAGCATTGGCTTCAATCATGTAACAGATTTCAGCTTCTCTCCACACAGCAAACTAGTGCTTCAGACCCCAAAACTTCCTTGAGAATCTATTCCACAGATAAGTCCCAGCTGTCCTGTTAAGATACACTGATGATAAAGACTTGTACATTAATAGGAGATAAAGCCTTTTTTTTGTTCATGCCACTTCATCACACGGCATTGTTTGAAGGACTGAGCCTTTGATGACCATCCCTCTGTGACATGTGGGTTTTTAGCTTTGCCCTCACAGCAGGCAGGGGCACCACGCTGATTCCCACATTTCCTACACCAATACAAAAAGAAAAACACTTTCTCCTAAGTTAACATAAAATGGACCGTACTTAAAACACCAGCTCCTGAAGGATGCAGTGAGGGCACAGTTCCTGTGCTGCCTCCACAGCCCTTCCCAGTGGCGTGCATCCCACACACACCACCTCATCTTTCTCAGGCACTAACCCAGATGTAACCCAAATATTCCCATTCCCCCAAGGTGGAAAGTACCTACAAACATTTAAAAAGGTCGAGGCTTCACTTGCAGCTCCTTCACACATTACTACGGTATAAGAGTAGATGGAGCTCACTGTGCCAAGAGGTCAAAAAAAATCCCCTCCACACTGGGAAATGCAGTGTGCCTAATTTAACTACCTGTTTATTATGTGAAAATGACCATGTAAACTGAGCTGACACAAACCAAATGGGTGATGAAAATAACAGCACATTTCAAGGAGTGGAAACACAGATGGCTCGTCTGAGTCTGCAGGAAGTTACTAATCATCACTCTGTAATACCCCCTCCAGACAGAGCTGCGAGCTCTGCAGCCACAACTGCGACTTCTCGAGACCCATCCATCTAAGCAGGAGCCAGCCTGGATGCCAGTGCCTCCACTTTAACTTGACAGCAGGCTGAAGAGGAGGTAAAAATGAAAAAATGCAATGGTGGATGAATCATGCTGCATTTCCTGATATGGAGCCTGTTACTAAAATGAGCTTATCTGAAGAAAATTCAGATGCTAAGCTGGACACAGTAAATGAGGGAGACAGTAAAAATGAGTTTGTTTTTTTTAATTACAATAATGTAGGCAGACTAACATAAACATCTGCATATCTGTGCTGCAGGAAGAATGGGCAAGATCGGACACAAGGATTATCAAGGACAAGAAGACATCCAGAAGAAATGCTTCTGGCAATTACACTGCAGTTAGAGGGAGCGATAACCAAAGAAGCCCTCACAATGTAAAAACTCCTTCTTGCCTCCCTATCAGTCTCTGCTCTTCTGGTAGGCATGGACCCAGCCCTACCATGCTGCAAACTCTCCTCAGCCCTGGTCCTGCTCCCCCCTCCCAAAGCCATCCAAACATCCCCATGGGAGCTGGGAGCAACTTTTATTCCAGTCTATTGCCCACCACTTGGAAATCTGGAAGAAAAACCTCTGTTCTGTCACAAGTGTTAAAATGCATTTGGTTCTTATTTCAGCCAAAGGAAAGAATCCAATCCCGAAGTACTGAAGGCACCCAGAGCAAAGCAATCAGTAATTAAGTGTAAGGAGGCATCAATGAAGCTAATGGGGACTTCATATCTGGGGTGCTTTGTCAAGAGCCACAACAGCTCAAATCCCCACGGAGTTCATTCACAAGAGGCTCTTTTGGCACCTCTCCTTGCTCAGCAACTCCCCAACCCTTCTCTGTCCTCTCCTTGGGACCAAGACAGGCCCCAGAGCCCCTGGGGAGCTGCGGCCCTGCGGGAGCGCTGGGGAGCCGTCCTGCTGTGGGCCGGCGTCGGGGCCGCCTCAGCGCGGGGCCGCTCCCGGTCTGCAGCCCCGGGGGATGGAGAAGGGCATTTCCCCCGGCCCCAAGCTGCTCCCGAGCCCCGTCAGCTGCTCCACACACACTGTCTGCCACTCGTGGCGCTGGGTACGCCGAGGTCTTCCCGAGGGCAGGGAGGTGACAGCCCCGAGACAGCGCTCCCTCCCTGTGCTGGAGCCCACTCACACTTCAGGCTCCAGACAACTCCCAACAGCCCAGAAATTCAACTTAATAATCTTCTACTCAAACTGTGTGCTACCCAAAATATCTGTGAGACACAGAATGTGTCTGTGATACTTCACTGTGCATCCCCAGCACGCTGCATCCTAAAATATTTCCCGGTTTAAAGCAACATGGCAGTCTGTGTAACTCGGTGTCCTATTTGCAAACACTCACACAGAGCGGAGCAGTAACATGCAATATTCTGGATTTCAGAGAGGAACTTCTCAATGCAGGAGGCTCTTGTGCTTTCCAGATTATCAGTAATAACAAACACAAATCCATGAAATTCCTGAGCTGCGAACACAACAGAGATACTAAAAACTCCCTCATTTGTAAACTCTAGGAGGGAAATCACAGTTCTGGATCCCTGTCACAAACATGAGCAGTGCTCGAAGCTGCAGCAGCCCAACTGGGGCATGTGGCTCTGGCCAAATGCTGTCACACTTGGTTAACTGCTCCAGCTACGGCTGCTGGGACTGCTGCTTGGGAATGTTCTTCCTTCCTTGGGGAAGGTACTGGCTCCCTGTGAGATCCTGGGGACGCCTGGAGCTGCAGGAAATTCAGGTTCTTGCTGTGTCACTCAGTTGCAGTGCCCAGGTTCTGCATGGAGAGCGATCTCTGAGATCAGGAGAGACGGCACTCTACTCCCAGCAAGGATCTTTTTTAATTCTGCTTTTCCTGTTACTTATTCTATGACTTTATATTCTCCTAAACACTTCACTACGTTTGCTTATTAGGAAGTTACAATTTATTTAGACCAGACTTTGACAGCAGTCCTAAAACTGCTAAGCCTGTTGAATATTCAAGCAACTACCTTTATGAATACAGCCTGTGAGTATAGTTTATTATGAAAATCAACTTACCTTTAGCATACAGCAATTAATAAAAAATTAAAACACTCATCAGGATAGCACAAGATTTAATTTAAACCCTATTAATAAATTAATGAGGTGAAATTAAATACTATGCATTAAATTATGTTTATAATTCCACATATTTCCATGCTAGTTTTCTCACTTGATGATACTGAAAGCAGATTATTAAAGCACAATGCACTGTGGCAATGTGGACTTATCTGCTTTTCAAGTGTTTCTTCTGTAATTCGTACAAGCATCTCTGCCTTTCCCCAGCACACATTAATGGGGTTACAATACACCAGGCATTAGCCACGCTGCTCAGATCCCACGAGAACTAAAACACACACACATTTCAAAGGAAGAAATGCCTCTTACAGGCCTCCCAGACAATAGTTCAGCTTCTCAGGTTGGGGTTTTTTTGTATTTTTTTTTTCTGCTTTTACTAAAATAACACATTTAATGGAATTTCCTGTAAGGAAATTACAATTAATAAAGAACTAAATTACAAATCCATTAGATTTCAGTCACTGCAGCAACAAAACAGAGTTTTCATGAAGGCTCAAAAAAATCCAATAATGTAACCTCTGCTAAAGCCTGCAAAAGCCCTGAAGGACAAGGCAGTTAGATCAATATTAGTTTATTTTAACTGCTGTGCAGTATGAAGAGATGAGCCTGATCATCTGATGGATTTTATTACCTGTCGGAGAGATAAGCCCTGGTGATAAGAGGCCTGGAACTCCGTGGGGCAGCAGCCGTGCATTTTCCTGGATCGCCACTCCCAGGGAGCGCTTGGGGGGTCTTCCTGGGCGGGAGCTGGTGGGACAAGAGCAGAAATGAAAACAACGTTTTCTTTGGGAAATATCTGCTTCCTACACATGGCATCGATTTGAATAAAATGCATGAACCATCAGTGATACACGAAAATAAATATTAGAAATTCCTGCCTGGGAAAAAAAACCCTCCAAAATCGTTTGATTAAACACTGAAGAACTGCAGAGGTTTCACATGAGCCAACAGTAAGGTTTTCCATTATCCAAGGCTTCCATGACCTCACAGGTGGCTGGTGGAGAGGGGCCATGGCAGTGACTGCTCCAAAGTCTGTGCCATGCACCTGAAGCACAGGAAATGACAAACTGCGATGCCTGAAGATGAGGAGCAGAAATCCTGAATGCAACATCACCTCAAACCTTGCCTTTGGGCCATGGCAGGTACCTGCCTCCTTCTGAAGGGCATCATTAACTGAACACTGAGCTGTGCAAAGCTCACCAGTTACCTTCACAGATTGACTGGTGGGTATGACTGTCATGGATTACACCAGGTGTAAACCCAACCTGCCAAAAAACTCACCAGTTTAGGAATTATGGCTGCAGATTTTAATCCAAAATGTCAAAGGTCTGTTTCCAGACCGGTTCCACTGAACTCTTGTTTTCAACTATCACCTTCACCCCTTCCATCAGTGTGTGCACATGTCCCATCCTGCACAGCCATCATAACACAGATTTACAGGTCAAAAACCCATTTGAATCGACTCTTCCCCAAGCCATCTATTAAAAATGCAACCTCCTCATGTTTGGTAAAGTATTGCTGCTTCTCTTTGGTCAAAACAGATTTTACTCTGTTGAATAATAGAGCTTTTGACAACATAGAGTGAAACACTGTATAAAATAACTAAGCTGCAACAATGAATGAGGTTTGAATAGAAAGCATTTCCAAAATGACTCCTAGTTCACAAAGAAATTTAAGTTAAACTTCACTCTATCAAGTTACAGTGGCAAAGCCCTCCATCAATGTATGACAAACTCTGCATTTAAATGAAGACAACTTCCAGCAGCACTACACAGAGGTACCATTAACCTGTTCATTTTTCACACAGTGCTAGTGTTATTTTGTTTTACTGTACATCAAAGTAGCACAAAATCATTTTTTTGGTTTATTATTTTATCTCTATAAAACCATTCCCCCTCTTTTTAGCTTTGAGTTTGCCCATTTTGAATTTCATTTTATTCTGTATTTTTTCCATTTTTCTTTTTGATGCTTTCAGTTGTTTATCATACTATGATGTCTGTGCAGTAAAGCTTGCTACAAGAACCACTGGGCTATAATAAAGTAAGAACATTTGATTTCCACAGGAAGTTTGACGCACACATGCATTCTCTATTAAAATCACCTGCTGAAGTCATCCCCTGCACAACAAAATTGTCTAACAAACAGTGTTAGGTTGATACGTGGGGGTTTTGAACAAACAGGAATCGTTGTTCTTTTGAATTGCAGGAGCCTGTAATCCACAGGCATGTGTAAGTGCTTAGCTGGCACTTACTGTCTCTGAAAAAAAACCCTACAAACCAGCTAAAATTAGCAGCTTTCTCCAGTGGAAGAGCTCAATCAACAAAACAACAAAACATTTTCTTCTTGAGCTCAAATACTAACAAATCTTTTGCAGAAAACTCCATATGTTGGTATTAATCTAAGCAAAACATGTTCAAAATGCAACAAACAGCTTTAAAAGATCTTATGAAGAGAATTTTTCGTTCTGATTTGTGTTTTCAGAGGATGAGGAGATGGGGCTGTGGAGTCTCAGCCTTGGTCCTGCCGTTTTTGCCCTGACAGCTGCTCGTGTTGATGGCTCTGAGCACAACCCGTGGGCCACAGGTTCAGCAGAGCACAGCTTAAGGTGCTTCCCAGCATGTCCCACAGGCAGATGTGACACCTGTGCCTCAGCACTGACCCACGTGGAAAGCCCCAGAGATGAAGAAAGAGAAGTTCACATCAAAAACTTACTCCATTCCCTTCCAGGGTGCTGCTGACTGTATTTATATCCTCCTCCCTTACACAGGCAAGGAATGTTCCACTGGGAATATACAGCACTTGGGAGTGTCTGGGATTGGGGTCCTTTTGGGAGCCCTTTCAGTCTAATAGACTGAAAAAAAGAACTGTACTCTACCCTACTGAAAGCCCTTTTTAGTGAGTATTCCTATAAAGCAGGAACTCCTAGGGCCCGGATTCTGGGCTGACTTTCACAGCTGTAGCCATGATAATTTGAATGGAATTGTTCCCAGCTGAATCTGTTCAAATAAAATCTAGGTCCTTTGTCTCTCATCTTTTAAATGAAAAACTGCAGGCTGCATGCTGCTCACAGCTGACTGCGACACACCTGCAAGGACCTGTCTGGGTCTGTAACACCGAGTTCTGCAGTTTGCTGTGCCCTGTGTCTGGTTCCCAGCCAAGGGCAGGAATCCCAGAGCCCCCAGCACTGCAGCAGATGCCTCACGCTTCCAGCTGGACTCCCTGGGCATTCCCAGAGACATGTCACCTATCAGGAAGGAACACCTTCAGCTGAGGAGAACACCAGAACTCGCAGAAAGCACCGGATCTGAGTCCAAACACTTCCAGCTTGGGCCAGAAACACATTTTCTGGCATTTCTGTTTAAACATGAAACCAGGAGTTTCAGACAGACAGGATACAAATGTCTGCTCGAAATCTTGGGGTTTTAATTTGATATGCACAAAGCACCAGCAGATGTAAGGTTTTTATGGGGTTTATGTTGTGAACCTGCTGCTGGCACCACCAAGCCATGGAATGTCACTGCTTGGTATCTCAACAGTTCCCCAACATCTCCTCTTATCTGCATGGTCTAAAAATCCACCAATTTTCACATTTACAATTTAAAATGTATGCAACCTCCACAATACAGAAAAAATTGCTAATACAAGCACTGCACAGCAAACCCAAGGCAAGCAGAATTATCATTTGGGGAGAGTTAAACATGATTTGTGATTATGTATTAGCATATAAATGCTAATAGCATTAGCATATAAATATTAACTTTATTTAATATTACTTCTCATCTTTTGTCACCCTGCCCTTTTACTGCATTTTCTTTTTCACACTTTCCTTTCTCTCACTCAAGAAAGTTACATATTCAAGAAGTGTAGAAAAATCTTTTCCTCATTGGTAACAAAGGAGGCATAAACAGGAACAATCACCTTCAAACGATTTTAAATGCATTTCTTTGAGAGTCTAAAATCTCTACACAAATTTTTTACTTGCCATCAATAGATCTTTGTAAATGGAAAACTACCCACATCTAAATTAGATACTAATTCAGTTAGGAACTGCTAGTTTATAGGTATCTTTTAAAAAACTTCTTAAAAAACAAAAATTATGGTCCCAAGTGAAACCATGGAGGCTAAAACAGAGCTACAATATTGTTTCTCACGTATACCTTCAGGAATCTTATTCTTTTTACTAAATAAAGTCTCTACTGATTAACATTCTATTGGCATTTCTCAAACCCAAGAACTCCTTGAGTCATCAGTTACTTGAAAGTGAGGAGGACTGAAGGTTTTGGTTTTTTACCTGCATTTACACCATGGTTATGAAGTCATTCTTGTCATCCTCTCCACCCCACCCCCACAAAATCACTAATTCTTGAAGGAGAAAAATGAACTAATCTGAATGTTGTTCATTTTTAAAACTTTGGTTGAAATTAAATTTGTCATAATATAAATTACATTTTGAGCAATGTATTTGACAGTTGAAATTTATACAGTAAAATGTTGAGAAACTGTTCATTAATGTCTCTTTTCTTCTTTATTTTCCACTCCTGTTGAGAGCTAATTTTATTATTTTTTTCTCTCAAAGTTTTATACATTCCCTTGATATCCCCAAGGATTTTTAATTTGAATCAATACATGAAATAAGGTTATTTTTTGTGATTTCCTTAAAGTTACTGATCAGCTCCATCTTTTGTAACTCTATTTTATGCTCATTATAGACAACCTTATTTCATAAAACCCACTAATTCATCAATGCTTTGTGAAATGTAATTAATCAGTGGAAACATGCAGCACATCACTGCTGATGTATGACAGTGCTCTACTTTTGTGCTTTTAAATATAGGAGATTTACTAGAATCAGAAGAGAATTTGCATATTAATCAAGACAAATAAACATGTGGTGATTTAACTAGGAAACTGTTATTTGGATGACAATTTAATCAGCACAGGTTGAAAGGTCCATCACTGCAGCATCCTGTTTCTGCTAAAATATTGATTGCACTACTGATTTCAGTAATGCTTTATTTTACAGGGCACAAATAACCATGTAATTACTCTTTAATTGAATGGTAATTGCTTGCTGGCAATTATTTGTTAAGTTTTGGAGTGTAATTACTAGGTTATTTGTGTTTTGTGAAATAAAATGTTATGTATTAGTAGCCCAAAATATTTTCTGTATGAATGGTCTGCCAAAACTAGGCAAGTTAGTTATGATGGCAGGAGTTTGACAAATAACACTACAGCACTAAAACTGCTATTAAAAGGATCAGATGAACCTTTGAATGCTTTCCCTTTACAAAATTAACATTAGATGTAACATTTGTAAGATAAATGGAGGAATACTGTACCACAGAAGCATGATTTCCTCTGGGGTCTAGTCCACCATTTAGCATAATTTATCCTGATGTTTTCCTTTTCATTCTCTGAGCTTCTTTAGAGGAACTGAAATAGCATCCTACCCTCTTGAGAGCAAAGAATAAACCAAGTAGAAATATATTTCAACAGTACTTCATATTTCTGCAAGTCAAGTGGATTACCACCAGCACATTATCTTAGCAGCCTATAAACTCTGTAGCCTTGGCAGCTCGCTAGATAACAAGGGAAAGCATTATGTTTTGCAGTGTCAATGAGATATGACACTTTCTGTGATATGTTTATTCCAAGTTGTGATAGATGAGGTACCCGATACTTTGATCGTTAAGATTTGAATTTTACTTCTACGCTTTTCATTTTTGTCATCTACTATTTATGAATTGGCAGGAGGCAGCCACGCCAGGACTGCTGATTTTGTTTTTTCAAAAGAGATCCAGTTAATAAATTAATTATTGATTTCATGAGGCTGGAGCTATTTGGTACAAAAATATGCTAGACCTGTGATTTAGGAAGCTCTCACAGGTATCACAGATTTCTTCAATAGCAACGTATTTTATTAGGCTTAAAGGAGAAATACTGAAGTCCTATATGACATGCTGTGTAAATTGCCCTGATAAGAGCAGCAGTAAGTGGTGCAAGTGCTCAAGAGGAGAAAAAAAAAATCCCATAACAAAAATAACACTTAAGCTAAATAAAACACACCCACCCAGCCTCAATTTTAGTTACTTTCCTGAAACTGGAACAGGAACCAGAAATTAAAATTTTTCTTCTCTTCAAAGATCATTAAATACCCCCTAGTGATTGTGCAAGGTACTTTTTGAAGTCTTTACCAATAAATGTAACATCTTGATGAGTTACAATTCTTCCCTGTTACCTTCACATTTTTAGTTGCAGCACGGACTTAAAATAATCTCCTTGCTTTGGCATTTATTACAACATTTCAAAGATGCCAGTGGTAGTTAAACTCTGCTTGACCTTTCAGTGTTTAAGAAGAGAAGCAAACCCTGACCCCGCAGCAACCTGATTCTGTCTCCTCTCGGCGCTGGCAAACTGATCACTTGTCTGGCCATGGCAGGACATTGGATCACCAGCCACATCAAAGGCAACAGGAGCCAATTCAGCAGCAGGAAAAAAGTCATCCATGCAAAATGGGCAATTAACATTAATCATACATGAAGTTGTTGGAGCCGATAAGGAGAACCTGGTCCCTATGGCAACGCTCGGGGCAGTGCCCACGCCGGCAGCAGGAGAGCCCGGGCACAGCTCACCTGGCAGGGCACACAGCCCCGGTGCACTACGGCTCTGACACTCCAGCATGGACTCTCCACACCCAAATCCCCAGGGATTTTCAGCGAGAAAGGTCTCAGAGAAAACGTCAGTGGAAGTCTGTTCTTAAGCATCACAAACCTGAACTTTTTCTCTTTGTGACTGGAGTTTCTGTTAGAAAAAAACACTCCTTAACAGCACTGAATTGCTCAGAGCTGGGACTCCAGTGGAATATTACACCTGTATTATAACTTCATCAATGAAACACAACACATGATCACTGTGTCCATCCTAAAAAATCTCAATCAGTGAAAATCCAGCAGAGATCTGACTCATTACCACACACGGTTCCCTTACCACCAGCTTGGTTGGTTGGGTCAGAATTCCCCCAGGATTTCCCCATCCACAACCCCCCCACATGACTCTCTCCAGGTATCCCAGCTCACAGCCCATGGATGGTTTCCCAGGCACACACACCTAAATTACACCCGGGTATTTCTGCTCTAGATGCCAGCTCTGTGTTGTGTATCCTGGCAGCCTGGGCAGAGGCCATGCTTTATCATTCTTGATTATCATAAGAATAAATAAAATTTGCATGTTTTTCAAGTTCCATTTTGCACCTTTCTATTTTTCTTTCAATTTTGAAATACTGAAAATGCCTAAAAATCACACTTCCCAGCTTTCCTCCTCTAGAAAGGGCCACGGGACACTGAAGAGATTGGTGTTGCTTGTTTTCCTTCAAGTCTCACCATTGAAAGCTGAGGTTCTCTAAGTAGTTTATATGCAAATTTAGAAGTTCTAAAACTAATAATAAATAGGAACAGGCACTAAAAGTTATGGGAAGTGCAAAAGTAGAAGTCCCTCACGCAATAACTGTGATTTGAGCCATCTCTAGGAGGTATCTGTGTCTGATACTCTCACTACTGTATGAGACAGGGTGGGTACTTTTCTGCCTGCTTCCTAAAGAGGTATTCAGATACCACAACAGAACTGCAGAAAGTGCTTCTATTTTATTTTAAAAAATTAATGGGGGTCTGATTCATGAAAACATTCTCAATAAAACTATCTGGAAAAACAGTGAAGCAGTACAGAGAAGCTAAAAATGATTTAATTTCTACTAAGTTTTTTTTTTTTTTTTTTTGCAAAACACCATTGTCTCAATATATCTCCATGCAGTCTACTATGAACTATTTCATTTTTACAAAGATTAAAAATTCAAGACTACTTAAAACTGTGCAGAAAGACAAAACAGAATTTAAATGAGCTTTCTAGAAGTTTCTTAAATGTATTAAAAAGCCCCACTAGGGTAAAAATTTGTAGAAGTATTCCATCCATTTACAGATGTTTTACAGATTTATCTTACACATTTATTCCCAGGATGGTCTCCAGGACCTTTTGGTTATTCACTGATTAAGATACTTATTTAAAACTTAACTTGGGGTCTACAGTCAGAAATACTACCTGAATTCCTTGTATTCAAGTGTCATTATAGCCTAGTTGCAATAGAGAACAAGTGAATGGTTCTTACTTAAGAAAGTTTAATTCCTTATTTCTGAAATCAGGCATTACAGAATAAGTTTAAAACCAAAAAAGGTTTTTTGGTTCTTTGAGATTTAAAACTTTAAATTACTCATGAGTATACCTGCAGATATAACATTCCTCAACATTCCTGGTTTTACTTTTTTTTTCTGTCAAGTAACAGCACAGGAAAAAGGGGGATAAATCAGCAAATTTCAGAACAGTGGTGATTCATGGCTGCAGACAAGCAGGGAGGCTGATCCATGTTCCACACTGCCCCAGCTCAATTTAAGGGTATGGCAGTAAGGAAATTGGAAGTGTGACTCCAGCAGATGCAGGGATACACACAGAAATTTAATAGAACTGCATGAAGTTAGGAGCCGTGGCAGTGAAGGCACACTGGCACAGATAAAATACAGTCCATTTAGCTGTGGATCACAGCCAGTGGGACAAAGTTCCTGCTGCTGTGTCTTCATTCCCATTGTTCCCACCCTGCCTAAAACAAACCTTGCAGGAGGGGGCCTGTCCAGGATGGAATCATGCCACTAATGACACACCCAGACCACAAATTCAAATTACAGACTTGTTGTGAAAACAATGCTCCCCCACGATGTCCAGCTAAACCAAATGTGTAAGTGCCACAGATATGGCCAGGTTTGTAACGAGCCCTGCAAACCTCAGCTCAGCTTGGATGGCTCTGCTTGGGTTCTGGATGCAGTCAGAGCTGGGAACTGCTGCACATTACAGCCGGTATTATGATGCAATTTAACTGTTTCTGACCAGTTTTTTGTTTTAATCTCCTAAAGTATCTGACTGTTCAGCAGTAGAACCAAACCACTGAAGGCATTTTTAGGATGTTTCCACCTGTGTATGAAAGCTCAGCACTGATGTGAGCAGATGACAAGGCCTGCACTGGGATCAGCATGGGAACACCACAGCTCCATCCCAACAGCTGATGTTGGCCAAGGCACAGACAGAACCACAGGGCACAGTCCAGCCCTATGCACAGATACACCATGACACTGAGGAGCTATAAAGCTCCTTTCACACAAGTTAATTTAACCCAATTTTTTTAAGAATTATTTTATTTTCACACGTACTTACTTCTACAAATACTTGCATGGAAACTTTCCAAGCAGGGAATCACCATCTCTTACAAACACTCATGTCTTGTGTCTGAATTATATCAGACCCTTCCAAGCTTTATTTTTGACCTGTATCTGAATTCAATGCCAATTCAGAGGAACGTATTACAAGAAAAGGTATTTGAAATACTGTTGGGTTTCCACTAAGCTGTATCTCAGTAAGTCTCAATTCAATGAAAGTTGTAAAAAATGTGACTGTTTAAGCCTATTATCTGTGGACAGAAACCTAAGAGCAAGACTTGACGTATTTACAGCCGCGAGTATCGCGTAACCCAGGGGAGCCGATATTAATTCCCTAACAGGGGTGCTTTGTGCTGTGGTGGTACAATGCTGTCAGAGCAATTTGCAGGCTGATGCAATGGGAAACTGCTCTTGCCTTAACTGTTTTTAATCTCTGCACTACAAGTTGCAGTGTTTTCACAATCTTGGCAAAGACTCTTCAAAGGTAGAAAACAGAAATTCATCTTTTGAAGAATAATAAATGAAAGAACACAGAAGCAGTCCTCTGCACCAACATCCATGCTGAAAGGAGGAATTGTTCCCAGCAATCCAAAGGAGCCTCTACAATTAGGTGATTCTGTCCAGGAGTAAACATCTGAGGGTTCACTACACAGAAAATACCTTTCAGTTTGCTGGTGGTCCTGGACCAGTATGAAATTAAACAGGCAGTAGTGTAAGGATGTAGCTCCCCTGCTTCACCTCTACCTTTCCAGATTTTGGTATTTCATTTGTTAGCTCACAAGACAGACAAGGTTAGTATTTCTACTGCAAATGTACAGTAAGAGAAGGAGTTTTCAAACAACAAAACACAAACTTTTAGGACCATGAGAAAATAAAAGGGAAGAATGAAATCTTTTGCAAAATTAACATTAAATTTTGTCTTTAAAATCTGTTTTGAAAAGATGCTAATATGAATATACAAAACCACGTAAGTATTATCAGTTATGTTAAGTGAGATTTAACCAACAGGAATGTGGGAACTTTCCCTATTTTGTGCACACATATGCACACACTCACAAAAACTCTACCTGATGGAAACCCCTTAATAGCAGATAACTGGAATGACTGTGAAAGCAAACCCCACTGCCCTCTGATTCTGAATGTGGCCAACCTCAGGGCCAGCCTCAGCTGGGTACCAAAACCATGGGGCCATAAAGATACCAGCTTGTAGCATCTCAATCCTCTCCCCACTGCACATGAGCACTGGGTTTCATTCCCTCCCCTAAGACATTACAGCACCACTCTTCCCTTCCTGGTAATATTCCCTCTGCTCCTCCAGTCAAGCTTACCCTTTCTCCCAAGGTGGGTAACAGATATAGGGAATAATTATTCTCAGCTCATAACAAGCCTCAAATACTACTTGGTTTTTTATACACTGAGGTACTTTTCTCACCAAAAGCTTGTCTGCTTTTGCATTACAGCTACACCAAGGAACCCTTCTCACCACAGCCACACATCATTTCCCACTGAGAAACACGATGTCATTCTATAGATGTCTCTCTCATAGACAGTTAGGAAAAACTGGAAGAAGCTGACTCCAGAAAAAGCATCTCAGACTACTGAAAAGCAGCATGAGTTATTCCCAAATTCAGGCATTTCCTGAAGCCAGGTATGTCCTGGAGTAGATACAAGAGTTGAGCAGACAAGTCATACCTGCTGTTGACGTCTTTAAAAGACTTCCCTCCAGACCCAGGGGTTTGACTCTCCCAAAAACTCTGTGGTGTAACTTCCTAGCACCATCCACCTCTGGGCAAAGCCAGCCCTGCCACGGACTGCCACAGAATCCCACTCACATGTCACACACACAACTCCTGCTCCTCAATCAAGAGGTTGTTTTAAAAGCTGCTGAAAAAGACTGAAAGAATTCAACTAAAGGAGTGTTTGCAACCAGATTTCCTGGAGATAAATGAAAGACATACGTTTCCATGGCTGCCAGCCTACTAAATTTTGCAAGCATAAATATTTACCTAGGACTGGGGGGTGGGGAAATCAGGAAGAAAACCGCCATCCAGACCCTTCAAAGTTTAAATACTGTAACACAGAGGTCATTATTTATAACTACAAATAGAGAACATGTCTTTTCTATGTATATTTCTATCATGTTTTTCATCCCCTCCATATGCATTCTATTATTACCATTCTTACAGCAGAAAATAATTTCTGTGTCACTCGCTCACCCTGTATGCATTCATTTTCTTTAGGCTTTCTTGTGGTTATTGATTTCCTGCTTTGTTGAAGTGGCTTTGTTTCTTTCGCAGCAGGCTATCCATTTTAAAACAACAGTTCTTCAGCAAATAAAAAAAATTATGTTCTAAAATTAAATTAGTTTTATCTTCCTTTATTTTTATCTGAGTTAAATGCAAGTGACACACTTCCCCTTAAAAAAAGGAAATACTTAATGCCTCCCAGCACGCAAACAAGTAAATAAGTAAATTTTTTCTTTTCTAATAAGACCTATTTATTTTTATGATTGGAAACATGAAAGAAAAAGTGTAGTATAAATAAAGCCTCTTTTGTAGTCTTATGGTGTAATCACTGCTGTGGCCAGTGGTTTAACATCAACAAAACAGGATTATCTGGTCCAGAGCCAAATTCTCTTAAGTCCTATGTTGCTACCCTGAAAGTTGTTAAAAGAATCCTTTTTTCTTTCAATGCATGTGGGCTCATGCTCTAACATGACAAAGTTTGCTGTCCTCTCCCATCAAACCAGTCCAAGATACCCATTTTATACAAGAAGGAATACAATTGCTATTCAATCAACTGCAAAACCAAGGGAAACAGAGTTCTTGCAGAAGGTGACACTTGTGACATGTGCAGCATTTTGTCTGGATGCTGTTTGTTCAACAAGGGCCAGTCCCAGAATTCTGAGCTTCTTTGCTCTCTCAATCCTCCAACATCCTTATTAACTAATTCCAGTGAACTATGGGGGAAAAAATGTAGGGAAGCAGATGGACCCTCGGTACTATATTATACTATATATTAAGGTAGAATTATTATACTATATATTATCAGAATTATTATACTATATATTAAGGTAGAATTTTTGTCATATTTCTTGCTAAAATCAAATTACCAAGTGCCAATTATTAGGGTACCAGAAGCCCCTCTACATTTTCTTCCTCCATGTGCTGTAATAGACCCTCCCTGAATGGCAGGAATTTGCTGTCCTACATCATCTTCCTCACCGTCCCATCTTTAATGAAAAACCTTGCACACTACTGCTCAGGCATGGGAATTCTTTCCAAAAGCAATGGGCTTCATGTTCTTGACCCAGTTACTGAAGTAAAAATTCCAGACCATCTCCCATACTGAAAGTATCGTTCTGTTTAGGGAGGGATGTTTTCGTGAAGGAAAATGTATCCCATCAGCAGATGTAGGATTCTTTGATGCATTTACGTCAGTTAGAGATGTGGGAGCTCCTATCTCATGGCCAAAATGGCAGAAGAACAAGTACCAGGACAGCTGAAGATCCAGCTGAAACACCTTTGGGAGGAGACAGGCAGCACCTCGAACTGATTTTGTGACAAATCAAAACCCCTCAGAACTGTCTTTTTAGGCTACAGCCATGTGAGGAGGGAAGAGAAACAATGATAAACACCTGAAAGGGGTGTAAAGCAATGACCTGCACCCTGTCACACACCTGGGAACACTGCACACCTTGCATCTGCCTGCACCCAGCACTTGGGGTCAGCTCTGCAGGTAACTCAGGACTGCAGGAAGCAATCCCACCCTGGAAACTCAATACAGCACAACAGCAGAAGCTGCTGCCTATCTGTCATCCAGGAGAAAGCAACTCGCACTGGGACCCAATCCTGCTCCCAGGCAAGGCAGGACAGGGCCAAGAGGAAGGGTCAGGGCTGTGAATCCTTCCCTGTCAGTGCCCATCCTTTCCAGACACATTATCTGAGTGAAGGACCTCACTTCAAACTCACTGTGCCGTGGGAGGCTCAACTGACCAGGGACCAAGTGATGCTACTTGGACTTGGGAACATCTGATAATGAAACAAGTCTGTTCAGATGAGGAGCTTTTTGTCGAGCACAGACACACAAAAACCTGAAGCCATTCACTGAAGGAAGAGTTTCCTACCACCACATGCTCTGGATCCCTAAAACATGAGGAATGACACCACCCCTGTTTGGAATTTACCACCTTTTTAAACATCAACAGTCTTCAGACCTAAGTGGTGAGCACCAGAGCTGTGTCATTTATCCTTGCAGTAAATAAAGAACAGCAATTAATAACAATAATAATAATAATAATCTAATACACAGTAATTTCATCTCTAGGGTGTAAAGCATTTTCTAGAGATCAAGGTCACTACAGAGAGGGAAACACAGATCTCACAAGGAGGAAATCACCCTGAGCTGTAGAGAGAAGTTGTAATCCTGAATCTCCAGCATTTGCAACTCAGTTGTGAAATCAAACTGATCATAATTACAGTATTTTTACACTATCCCAGAGCGTGGATCCCTCACACAGTCCAAAACCATCTGCAAAGATGGTACTTTAGAAACATTGTCAGATGGATAAACTTCAGTGCCCAGAGATGATCCTCTCCTAATCTTCTGCTTAGCAACTAGTGGTTAAATTTATGACCATAGGAGAAAAAAAAAAAAAAGAGCTTTATAAGTATGCAGCCTAACTTTTAAAAGGAAATAGACTTTGAAAAAGTTTGCAGGATATAGGAAATGAAAAGAAAAAATGTTTTCATTTAGTTTCCTGTTTAGATGTATGGACAGATTTGACTTCAAATAGATGAGCCACACAGAAGTTTCGTTTATAAGGGTCAGATGGTAACAGTTTCTGTTTAATCCTCGATTTACATTAACTTACAGGAAAATTAATGATTTTAAACAGGCATCAAAGTGAGGCTGTTTTTTTCATTTCTCTAACTTTGCTGGAGGAACAATTCTTTCCTTTATCTGTCTTCCAGAAAGTTGGTGATTGTGTTTAAGTTAAACTACTCACTGAGCCTTCAGGCACAGCACATTATGAGTTGTTTTGCAATGAACATTAGCCCCTTATGAGTGCAAACTCTCTGACAGCTCTCTTAGATTCTTGAGCTTACTAGAGCATTTCACAAAACCACTCTTCACAACTGCACACATTATAATTTACACATTAAACCAGCAGGTTTTCACCTCAGGTCTGTTGCCAAGAATAATCCTTCAAAACTCTTTTATCTTTTTGTAAGAACATAATTATAAATGTGCAATTAACAGCCAAAGAAAGGTCTTAAGAAAACTCTTACAACAATATTGCCTGTTTTAATGCCTCAACCAGATGGTGGTTTAAAGAAAGCGATTTAAAGAAAATAAATAAAAAGTCACATTTTTCAGTCGGCAATGATACGTCAAGTGTAAAATTTGAGGGATTAAAGCTGGAGTGCTGCAGGTCTGTCTAATCACCAGAAGTGCTCTTAATTCTTTTGTTTTGCTGCTGGACAGACCAAGCAGTTGTAAACATCATTACTGATATGCATCAGTACAAAAGCACAGAGGCAAAAAGAATTATTTGCTGCATTTTTTCCGTGAACAGAGCCCTTCCACTGACTGATTTTCCCCAAGGAAGAATAATATGCTCATTTTTGTCTTTTGTTACAACTTGAATTTGTACAGTCTAATCCTGGAGTCTTTTCCTCTAAAAATACAGGTGCTTCCCTTTTACTAATTAAACTTGAGCACTGGGTAATTGTTGACATTCTCAAGCTGGAGCAATCACCTTGGACTAAATGGGTGACAGAAATTCCAGCTTAGCTTTACTCCAGATAACACTCAGATATTTTTTTAAAGCTGTAGAGAAATGACAGAAGACTCTCCCATTTGAAAACAACCCAGCTGCATTATTTTACAGACAGGCCGTAGTGCCATAAAATATCTGCTTGGAACTAATTAACTTAGGAGAATTATCAAATACATCACACAGTAAACTGACTGATTTGACAATAAATTCAACTACTTAACTCAATTCTACAGTGATGGACATCTGGCCTGCTCTTGTTCAGATAATTTAATGTGTCCCACTATTAACAATTTCTATCATTTTAGATATACATTTATTTCCTTGAAATTTAGGAGCTTCAGAGTGTTGGAATTTTTTTGAAATACTCAGAAGAGAAGCATCTTTCCTCAGTGTCATCAGAAGCAGCAAATAATTTGGCATTATGAGTGCTATGGAACACAAAATCAGACTTGCACTATTTTGAGAGATGGATACAGGCAGATAAATATGAACAAATAAAAGGCAACAAAGCCTTTGACTGCACCCCAGATGGCACATGGTATGGCAGAGTATGTTGGAATTCAGGGCATTTCTGTAGGGCAGGGTCTGCAGCACAGGTACAACCTGTGGGGGCCCCCATCCCGCCAGTTCTGGGGGGGGTTGTTGTCCTTTCCTTGTATAATAATCCTGCAGAATTCATTGTTCAGCATCACTTGAACTGTCTTTAAAGCAATTAAACAAATAATTAAACAACTACAACCAGAAAACTTCAACATGCACTGCACTGAAATGAGGGGGCAGCTTCAGTTCTGGATCAACAATATATTAAAACACTCCCATCACCTCTGTGCAAAAATTACTGCTCAAGTAATTGTTTCTAAGTAGTATTTTTAACTAATAATTTTCCCTTTAATTAAAAAGAAACAAAAAATCAAAACTTGAGTTCCAGCAATGTAGTAAGTTTCCAGGTCAATGACTTGTTTTCCCTTAATTTTAAAAATAACTTTTATTGAAAAAAAAACACTTTAAAGGAACAGGTAAGGAAGCATGAAAATCTGTTCTGTGTTTGTGGCCAGACTAGGTAGGTCCAGTAATTACTGACCTGTAGAAATAACTTCTGCTTCTGATAAATACTTAAACAACCATAAAAAGAATGATCTCAGGCTGATGACAGCACATGGTGGTGGTGCCATTAGGCAGAATAAAATCTTTCTATAAAGGGAGTTGAAGATTTAATTGATATATGGGGGGAAAAAGAAGATGCAGTACATTTAGACCCTAATTTAATGAGAAAAATCAACTGACAGAGTGCCTTGTTCCAATAGAAGATGAGTATGAATGTGAGCACTCATGGACTGAAACAGCAAATTATGGTATGGAGAGGAGCTACTTTGAAAAATCAGCAATAAAGTGATTTAGGTCTAATATCTTCATAAACATTCTGAAAAGAAAGCAGGGAAGTTTAAAACAACTCAAAGAAGAGATTGCATCGACAGGAGAGGGGGAAGATTACAAAACCCTTCAGCAAGATCTGAGTGAATAAAAGCAGCTTTAAAATTAATTCCATTTTTTCAAAAAGCAAAATTAATGAAGTGTGAAAAACAACAAAAAATTTAGCCCTCCAAAAGAGCAGCAACATCTGCAATGTTAATATGCTGAGAGACATTTAGGTGTTACAAAAGACTGCAAATGAGGCAGATGTGATAAAACAAGGAAAATATCCCAACTTTTTGCTGGGCTGCAGCCTGGAAGCATCATGTCAGGAAAGGCAGAAATTGCCCAAACTCCTCTGCTCCTGCATGGCTGTTCCTGGGACTGCACGTGGATTCCTAAAACACCTAATTACAAGGAAGATATTCCCAAGCTAGAGGGAATTGAAAGAACTGCAGTCAAAATGATTAAATTGTAAGAATGGGCTGATTTCAAATGAAATATTTAGATTTACATCACTATATTCTGTGTGGTAAACAGCAGATGTGAAAGGAATGTTCAACATAAAACACATCTAAGCAGTTCTTTGCACACACAGCAAAACCAGCCCAACTTTTTCACTGAAATAGCACTGCAGACATCAAAAACTCCTAAATGTGAAAGGGTGCAAAGGCACGGAATTCCTCAGCTCCCCGTGGATTATCTGTGGGACAGTGAAACAACCAGTCACAATTTCACTGCCCTGATTACACAGCCCTGAAACTCAGCAGCCTTTGCAGAGATTCCCCCACTCCACACTTTGTTATTTGGGATTATTTCAGATTATATCAGATTATATCAGATTTCAGGCCCGGGTAGGGCTCTGTGCAGGAACATCATCTGGTGTAGCACCCTTGGCTCCCTCGGAGAGCAGAGAGGCTGAAGCACTTTCAGTTTTCCTCCAGTGCTGCTCACTGCTGCTTCCCAGCTTTAATTGCACAGCTTTTCCTTAAGCAAATATTAACGACAGATCAAATTCCTCAGCTAACTGAAAAGGTTATTTTCCAGTGATACTTTAAAGAGCCCAGTTGCTCCAAAGCATTATTCTACCATGACTAATTGACATTAGAAGAAGTGCAAAAGTACATAACTTGATTCTTTTTCAAATACAACAGAAGACATTTATTTTTAAACCACACAAAATCTGTCTGGGCTGAAATTCTGCTTAGGCTGCAGTGCTGAAATCTCAAAGGAAAACGTATGAGAAAGTTTTTTCAGTAATTCCTTGTAAGTCTGATTTTTTTTCTGTGCAATCTCTAAGTCTGGTGCCTGGTAAGCATGTTCTCACTGTGTTTATTCACTCATTGATTTTTATTGCTATTGGATGTAGACATATCCTGGGAAAAAAATAAAATAATGAAGCTTTAATTTTTTTTTCCTATTTTAATTTCTTAAAACATGCTTTCCTAAAGAAGTGAAACGGATTTCCCTTTTAATGCTGCAGTGCTGGAGTGCGCTCATTTTTAACTTCCCAACAGTGATGACAGTGAATTTATACAATGCAAAAATGATTTGAAGTTACCCAAATTTAAATTTATCAATAACCATGTATTTCCAAGTCAGTTCAAAGTAGATTGGGTGCAATCACACACTTCAGAGAGCATTTCCCTCCTGTTAGGGACCAATTCCTGCTCTCCCTGTGAATCCCTTCCCAGGTACACCCGGACAGCAGGATTATTTATCATTTACCTGAACAAGCCCGAGCCTACAACATGAACACCCAATCCACAGAAATTCCCCTGGATTATCCTCAAGTGCATTTCTTAACAGAATTAAGCTTAGCACCATCACAAATTATTCAAACAGGCCTAATTAAAACACATTCAGACTGCCTTTTAAATTGCTGCTGAGCTTGAACCAGTTCAGTGCATCAGATCTCGGTTTCTCAAAGTCTCTGGGAGAGCTGAGCACTTGTGCCTGCACTTGTTTTATGAGCAGCTCCACCAACACAGTGTATTATTATCACAGAAGTTCAAAGAAGAGCATCTGAGAGTGGTTAAAAAAACAAAACTGGGCATCAATTCTAACTTTCCAGCTAAAAAAAAGGTAGTCAACGATGTGCACATTCAAGTGCAGAAAACCTCTGCCATCTATTATTAGCATTTGTGTTTTCAGTAAAGACCTTTACATCTGTCACACTGTCCCAGAGTCTAAAATTCCTACTGTCAGGTTTCAACTGTAGATTTCCCAAAGCAGGTTTCCCTTAACTAAACTGCTTCCAAACTTGAAACTGGGCAAAAATAAAAAAGAGAGCATCAACATGAAGTCATTAAAAAAAAAAAATGGACTGGCCTGTTCTATTTTTCATGAATTTTACTTTGATATTTAACAATTCTATATTGATATATTTAAATTTTCCATCACCAGCCTTTATGTGTTTTAGAGTTATTTTTAACTTGACTTTTTCAATCTCATGATTTAAAACAGTTCTTGATCACGAGCAACATAAAACAAAAAATGCTTGGAAAAAAATGGCATTCACTGCCATGCTTTTAGCTATACACCAATTTTTATTGGAATTTTAAAGTTTTAAAGCCTTCAGTTTTAAATGCAGCCATAATTACAGGAAACATTCATTTAATAGGAATGGGTCAACATAATTCAAAAAGGCAGCAATGAGATATTTAGCAAACATTATCCATCAGTGCCCAAATGAAGAAGATTTAAAGATGTACAGAAAAGACTCTGCCTTCACATATTCCCACAGATCCCCCCACACCAGGGAGACACTGTGAAATATAAAAAGCCCACAAGGGTGTGAAAAAGTGATCACCTGTAGAAGAGCTCTGCCTACAAAAAAAAAAAAAAAAAGTAGTAAAAAAATATTTAAAAATGTTTATATGTTGACTCACTTGATGAGAGTATTTCTCAAATTCTTGGTAACTCCTTCCAAGTGCAGTTCTGGTCCCCTGTCCAGCTGATGGGTTTTCCTCTCCATTTTTTTTTTTGTTTCTGTTTGACCCAGAAGTGTCTCCTTGCTAAACCTCAGAAATCTCCCACTGTTGTATCCACCCCTACAATCCCGCTTCAAGAAATTCTCAGTCCTTACTCCTGACAACAAAAAAGCACCGTATCTCAAGATTTTATCTACTTTTTGGCACTAAAAAACACTGCCCTTACAGCAACTGTAAGTTTGTTCTTTCATGTGTTATCATGGTTTATGCAACAGGCAATCCTTCGAGACGGGGAGCTCCAATCCTGATAACCAACCACCCTCCCAACCGCTGGCACGGACACAGGAACCCGGCAGGAACAGCTCACCAGGGCTGTGGTTAAGGACTTGCACCAAAAAAAAACTGAACGAGGCAGCCTAATTTGTGTGCTGTATTCATCAGAGTGACCTATCCTGCAACTGTATTACAGTAGGAGCAAACACTTAGATAAAAATGAAATTTTTTCCAGCCAAAAGCCTGTGTAATACAAAGCTCAAAATCCATTTCCTTCCACATTTACATTTTTAATCAGCATCTACCCCAACTGCTCAATATTTCCCACTGATTTGCCTCTAGAATATCCCCCAAACTCTCTGCTCTTGGCCTCACATCCACCAAATCTATCCCACAGCCTCAGGTCTGTTCTCCCATCATGGGAAATTTCTCATCCTGGCTACTTTCCCTGGACCAGCATCATGGTATCAAACAGACCAAGAAAGTGAAGAATGAGCCAGAACACAGGAGAAAATGAAGCTCCTGCCCTCTCCCTCTTGCTGCTTCTCCCCAGATGGAAAGGGTCAGCTCTTCACACCATCCCCGAGGTTCTCCCAGATGGGAGCTGATGGAAAATGGGAGATCTTTGCTCTGCCCCTAAATCAGGAGCGAGAACCTGCCAGAGGGTGGTGCAGGTGACAATGCCAACACCCAGAAGAGAGAGCTGGAACTTCACTGCAAGGGTTCAGCTCAGTGGGTGTGAGCAGGGGGGAAATACAAATGGTACTAGTACAGAAATAATACAGAAGGGGTTATCTGAGAACAGTTTGGGTTGGAAAGGACCTTTAAAGGCCATCCAGTCCAATCTTCTGCAGTGAGCACGGACACCTTCCACTGATCAGGCTACTCCAAACCCCACCCAAACTGGCCTTCAATGTTCTCAGGGATGTGTGGCATCTACCATCTCTCTAGCCACCATGTACCAGTGTTTCCTCACCCTCATTAACTATTTTCTTGTTTAAATGAAAAGTTATTATGAAGGGGTAACATACTTCTTTTTTTTTTCCTGTATAGAATAGTAGAATCATTTTGATTGAAAAGACCTTTAAGATCATTAAGTCCAATTATTCACCCAGCACTGCCAAAGCCACCACAAACCAATTAAGCTGGAGGAAGTATTTTGCTAAACTTAACTCCATCTTTGTAAAAATATTTTAAGATTATGACACGATTCAGGTCTAACTATGACTTTACATATACCAAAGTTCTAAGCAGACATATCTTGTCCTCTTACCTCCTCTTTCCATCCCATTGGTTTTGCTTCTTCCACACTGATAAGCTGTGTCCAGAGAAACACTAAATATGCACTTGACTAATACTCCCCGTGGTTCTGCTGCCCCGGCTTGTTCCCACCTCAGCCACCACTCCTGTCATCTGCTGGGTCCAGGGCAGGATAACCTGCTCCTTCCAGGAGCCAGGGAATTAGACATCCACTATTTATACTCTGGTACCTCAAAGTGCTCTGCCTGTGCAGATAATCTCCTGCAGCTGCCACAGACTGGCTGAGGCAGACAAAGCTGGATTTAGCTCTCACTGCCTTAGCACGAACAATCAGCTCATCACAACTGGGGTAACAACTACTGCAACAGCAACCATTAAAATGAAAACGTGTGTTTTTAGAAGGTTAAGGTACTTCTTGAATGTGAAATATCAAACATTTATAGCAGCTTTAACTTGGATGCTCACTCATTTTAAACATAAAGGAACAAGTGAACCAGTCACAATAATTATTTAAACTCAAACAAGTGTCACGGTACTTTGATTTTATTATTATTATTATCATAGGATTTATCTAATAGTCCCTGAAATATATGCACCCAAGATATATATATATATATTACTTTTGTGCAATGACAATTTATTAGAAAATACAGTAAATAATGTATTTAAAATTTGGATTTTGTCCCCTCCTAAACTCTCGTGAAGACAGCAGCCAAAACACTGAGTAAGTCAGGGTGCCTTTGAAGATATTTAATTAAAATCTAATCCCACATTCTTAAGGGCTCACATAAATTAAGCTGTCATTCAGGAGATTTATGCATTCCCATTTGCATATTACATACAATTCATCAATTACTGGTGTTTGAAGGCAGTGCCGTTCCCGGGGAGCGCCGCTGCCAACAGGCGCTTGGCGACGCTCCGGCGGCGCCCGCGGGCCCGGGGAGAGCCACTTCCATATGGCTGATCCTCCTCTGCCGTCACACGCCGCCCCCAGCCCCTCACACACCTCCCCTCAGAGGGATGAGCCTGCTCAGCCCAACCTGGCAGCTGGAGACCAACATTGGGACAGTCTTGGAGCAACCACACCAGAGCCCACGTTCCTCGCACCGTCAAGTGTCACGGAACGCCTGTAAGCCACCCGATCCTGCTGCTGGATTTTCTTTGTGGATCCTCTCCTGGATTTTCTCAAACAAAATCACAGAACCACAGAATCACTTACATCCATTTAGATCCATCCAGTCCAACAGTACCACCACAGCCACCACTAACTCATGTCCCCAAGTGCCACATGGACACGGCTTTTAAATCCTTCCAGGGATGGCTTCTGGTTGCTGATTAATAATAAGTAATAAATACTGCCTGGAGACGTTTCTGGCTCCTTCACTGCTCACAAGACTCTCTTTGTAGCATTAAGGTCCCCATTAAGTTAGAACAAAATATCTCCTTTTAAGCGTTCAAAAATATTTATCCGTGTTTATACATGTTTGAATGTATTCAGACCTAGGAAATTTTCCCAGTAATTCTTTAACACTTTTAAACATATCCTTAGACAGGCACAGCTCATATACACATGTGGAACATTTCCTTTTAAGAGCATCATTACCTGAATAAGAATATATCCACAACTGCTTTACACTCCAGTATTTGTGCAGAGCTGGCACATCCATGTGCCCAAACACACACGTGACATTCCCTGGCCTATCTGAACCATGGTCCTTCATCCCCACAGCTGTCTCCTGGATGTCTGTATGTCCACAGCCCAGTATCAACTCCCTTGTTCCCACATCTGCAGTGGTTTGATGACAGGACAGCCACAGATTCAATAAAGAACTCAAGAAACTGAGAAAACGACCAACATGCAAACAAAAGGCTCAGAAACTACACGGGAGAATTATCAAACCCAACACTGATTCACATATGCTGCTTCTACATCCTGCTTTACACTCTTTTTTGGGGGCTTAGACAATGATCTTAAAGCATCTACCACTGGGAACGCAAGGTAGTTTATGACTTGAAAATTAATCAGTGAAACAAATACATGTATCTGTAATTAGATTAATTTTTCAACAGCTTTCACAGTGATGTGAGAGGCTCAGTAAAACCTCCACTATGCATTTTCTTTGCTCACTCAGTTCATCTTGTTCTGCTGTTTTAGTCCTTGGAGTCTCTGGAACAAATGTCCCTGTCAGTGGTAGTGATTTCCTGCTCCTCCAACAACCACAGCAGTGCTGCATGGAAGTGCAACAGCAAAATGTCCCCCTTTGGCTGTTCCTTTCTGAATATAGCACTAAGATGCTGCTTACAAATGCACCGAGGGACAGAAACACCAACAAAAGGTGGTGTTTCCCTCCCACAGCTCTGAACTCAGCACTGACCTGCCACACATCTGCCAGCCCAGGGTGAGACCTTTTAGGGCCAACTCTGGTAACTGCACCAAGCACAACGTGTGAAACCACTCGACTTCCTTAACTGCAGCCTCAAGCAGGTCTTAAATTCACATCTCCAAAGGGGAAAGGCTAAAGCAATAACCACTTGTTACAGTCTTGTTACTGAGCTAATGCTCATCTCGTGCACTCACTGAGATTTTGCTCCGTTTATCAGATATTTGTACTATATGATCAAAACTAGCCTATTATTTCTGTTCTTCCACCAAATGTTTTAAAAAATTACTTTAAACACTTTGTTTCCACTTAGCAATGAGCTGCTAATAAAGCCACTGCTAAATAAAAATGCACAACAATTTGGAGATAATCTTATGATTTTTTTGGTAAGTTAGGGTAACCTAATGGAATTAATTAATGGAGTGAATGGAATAAAGCATAAATACTGCAGCTGATGTCAGCACCAACTTCTCAGCGACTCTCACTGATGAGAGGTGATGTAGTTCTACCTCTGCTGAGGAGTTAAGACCTACTGAAGCAACCACAGAACACATCATCCATTTATTAACTTCCCTCTAACAACAGAACACTTCACAGTGCTTCCACCATTTTTGCAAGCATTAAATTCACTTTTACAAGGCAAAGACATCCCTCTTCAAAATTCCATACACCCTGTGGATTAAGAGATTTGTCTGTTTCAAAGGAGAACCAGACATGGGTTATGTCCGTTTTCATACACTCAACTGCCTCTCCAAGAAATCTTTTGATAACTGAAGAATCACTAGGATTCTTTTAAATCACAAGAAAACAACCCTGAGACGATTGCTTTGAGATTTTTGAGTTCCCACTTTTTAGAGTTGATTTAACTTTCTATCTTCTCTTAACTCTGTTTTAACTTGAATTTAAGAGAAACTATTGGGTAGGAAGGGAAGGAAAATGAATTGTTTCAACATCAGTCATTGCTGATAAGTCATCACTTCAAGATTATATCACAGAAAAAAAAAAAAAAACCCTACAGATTTCTAAAGTATTAACAGCCCATGAAATATGAGATGTCAATACACAGCAAGCACAAGCCCATGACATCTCCCACGGAGGTTTGGGAGCCCATCAGCACCCGAGCTGCCCCGGGATGCGCTCAGCCCCGGGCCCCGCACCCTCCCAGCCCGCTCACGGCGCT
Source organism: Lanius collurio (assembly GCA_020086605.1). Taxonomy (NCBI): domain Eukaryota; kingdom Metazoa; phylum Chordata; class Aves; order Passeriformes; family Laniidae; genus Lanius; species Lanius collurio. Next base: position 3,863,170 of record JACBWW010000045.1, on the reverse strand, counting down.
CCCGCCCCGCAGTGACTGACACGTTTTCCCCGCCGCTGTTGGATAAACACGCCGGGTAATGACGGCGTTTCGCTGGGGGCTGGGCACTCCTCTGTGACGCCTTGTCACAACACAGGAGCGGCACAGGCACACTCCACACCCTCCCCAGAGCTCCACCTCACACGAGGGGTTCCCAAGCAGCTCACGGAATAGCTGCGCTATTACAAACAGTGCTGGAATGGCTGCACTGAGCACAAAAGCGCCGCAACTTGGAACGCACAGGTAGTTTTCTAACCTGCTGGTGTTATTTCTGTGTGTAACTATTCAAATGTAATTATATATACTGCATGGAAGAAGACAAAATGAATCTGTGACATGATCGATGTACAGAGGTGACAAATACACCACAGGCAAAACCAGCACTAAAAGCTGTATGACTGTATGCATTAATTGAATTTTAATATTGACTGCCCTGAAAGTTTCCCTGTCTTGCTGTTGTACAGTTCATTGCAAAAAAACCTTGAGAACATCTGTCCCACAGTAGTTGCTAAATAATTAGTTTATTGTACTTAAAGTTTGACATAGTTTCTAGAGTTGGCACCCTCTGGAGCGTGTGGGAAGTTGGCAGAGAGCTCCATTCACCTCACACAGAGTGGCTGAACTTGCATTGTGCCTACAGCCCAGCTGGAAAAAACCTGAAAATCAGGGGCTCTCAAGCAATGCTAAGGATGAAAACTGTGGAGAAAGGTCAGTGCCCAGCACCCCTCAGCTCCCTGGGCAGGCAGCAGCCTCTGGCAGGATGCTGAGCTCTGCAGGCTTGCCCTCGTGCCCACTGGACATGGCCAGCTCTGAGCACCAGCTCTGACCACAGCACTCCAAGGGCCTGGCCCACACTCTGCCCACAGCTCTGACTTATGGCACCACAAAATAGCTTCCTTGCCATTTCTCCAAAATACATCTTCTCCTGACCAAACATGATGGATTTGTGGGCCACCCACTCCTCGTTCACCAACCCTGCTTTGGCTGCCCTGTCCAGCTGCTGAGGACAGCTCAGGCTGGTGTTTCACCACCATCTCTACCCATTTGCTAACAACACCTGTTTGTCCTAAACCCCCACAGAAGCTGCATGATGGGCAAATGGCACTGACAGCTTCTCCTTCCTCCGGCACAGCCGCGCTCCGCAGGCCTCTGGGAATTGATCTTTCCTCACATGAAGTTGTGCAGTGGTAAAAGAGGGGGGAGAACGCCATTTAAACCATCATTAGACTGGAAGGTGACACCTACAAACATCTGGCTTCAAAACAGAAAATGAAAATGTTCTAAATTAACGGCCTTCCATACGTTAATGCACCTTGGATTTTTACTGTATACACATTAAACTGAAGTTTTAAAAACTTAAATAATGTTAAGCCACATCTACAATTTCCCTCTGATAGCTGGAACAGACAGATGGTTCAAGCCATAACTTCCAGGCAGAAGACAGCTCCTCTGGTTCCTCAAGTACTTGATCCTGGAGTTCTGTCAGGAAAAGCCTTGCTGGGTTTCACCTTCAATATTTCTCTCTCAGGAATAAAATATGCAACTAATGGTCAACTCCCCGTGGGTACCCTTCAAAGAAGTCTTCAACCTCAGATGTCCAAGCTGATTGTCACTAAATTATGTGTGTCTCTTAAAACAGCAATTGGTAGAAATGTGTCATTTTGCCTGTATAATTGCAACAAGAAAGTACATTTGTAGGAATTTCAATTTTCTCTACATTCAAACAAAATTTTACATTTTCGTTTTTCAATTAAAGATTGAAGTCTAAACCAGCTATAGATTTCCACTGAGATTTTGGACTGGTCAGCTGCCAATTCAAGCCATCAGTAGTCCTTTCTGCTGAAGAAAAAAGCCTAAGCAGTCATTTTATATTTTTAACGTTTAATGTACATAAAAGAAGTAACACAGAAAGTGATCAGAAGACATGATAGAACTACACACCACTCACAACTATACATTCATTTTACTTATTCCTTTAGCTGAGAAAACTAAAGAAACTCAGCTTTATTATCTTTGAAAATTACTTGCTTTATATAATTACAGAAATTAAGTGCAGTAAGAAGCCACTGCTCAGGTGAGATTTTAGAGATCAAAGTCCCCTTTTTCTTAAAAAAGGCTACACTTTCAGGACCAGGCATATCCATGATAAAAAGGAATTCCCACGATTTATCTGTGCTATAAGTAGCAGAAATATGTATGGTCAAACACCAAGAAATAACACTGCTCCAGCACTACAGAGCACACTTCATCTTCCTCCCAAATTAGCAAAGAAAGAAGGGAAAATCTTCCTTAAATCTCTGAACCAATACTTCATGTTAAAATACGAGCAGCCAAAGAAGAAGCAAAATCATCCATGTACTGAGGGCATTTGAAAACAGAAGATGTTTTTGATTTTCCCTTTCTGCTTCCATTATTCCTGTCCTGCAGATCAGCAACACACAGAGGGGTTGGACTGCTGAAGGATTTTGATTTGAACTTGTGTCAAGAGTGAATCTGTGCTAAGAGAGATTCTTAGAGTTTCACAGAAGAACGTAATGACACGGGCAACACATGCCCAGGAACTGCAGTGCCAAGGAAGGAAGAGAAAATAAAGTATAATTTTATATCCGTCGCCTACGGGCCACAGTTCCTTTGCTTTTCTATTAACAGCTCAGAATCCTCTGTGCTGTGAGAGCACAGAGAACTGTAACTGCCAATTAATGTAATGATATTTGCATATTCATTACCATGGTTATAAGGAATACTGGTGTTCTCGTTGTGCAAGGGGGATCCAAGTGGCGCAGAGGGGCGTTCGTCTGGCAGCCCGGGACTGGGAGAACACTGAGGGGAGCCAAGGAATCAGAACCAACTGTGCAGCACCAAGGCTCCTCTGGCTGCCTGTGCACACTTCCCCAAAAACATGAAATCCGTATTTACCTACAGATTATCTGTTCTATAACCCTGCCTCCTTTGATTACTGCTTTCTTGATGCCTTTTCTGTCACCAGTGACCAGTTAATAACACCAGCGTGAACTCACAAACTCTCTGCTTTTTAACTTCCAGCTACTTCCTGTATTTTTTATGATAACCATACACTGGATTATTATTTAATTATGATTAAAAAATAAACTCCCAAATGTAGGTTACTTTGAAATGAAGGCAGTTTACAAATAACTCAGATCCGCTGCTTTTCTCACAGTTCGCTCAGCATTTCCTGCCACACACCCTCTCACCTGCACTCAGGCTATGTGCCATCAATATTCAAGTTTATGCACACACACACACCCCTCTTCACAAAGAATTAAACTCTGGTCCAGACCTACTCACTGCTTCTTCCCAAAATGATCAAGTACCTTTTAAAATCTTCTAAGTGTATTTGAAGAACTATTTTAAATCAGGGCACTGCGGTTATTAAAGGTACCAGAAGAGCCCCAGTGCTTCCTGGTTCCTGAGTAAGGCTGTTCCTGAGGTTCTGATGTCAGTGTTATTGTCATAAAAGCACAAAGCCCTGTATTGCCACAGAAATGCCAAACACTCTCCATTTCCCAGACAATCACATCATTGAGGCGCTGTTGCACTACACTCCAAATAGCCAATACTGCATCTCCAGTAAACCCACTTTAAATACATACAGCCTATGTGATATTCATATCTACATATCTGAAAACTCAGAAGTGCCCCACAGAGAATCTAAAAAAAAAAAGTGCCAGGAATGGTAGAATCAGCTCCAGGGAATTCCAGGGAATTGGCTAATCCGACTACAACCTCTGTGCTACACTCAGCTCATTGTGTCCCATCTGCAAATGCATCAGCACACAGGATTTGATTGTTGTCCTCTCCTCCAGTTTCATTTTGTGTCTCCTGCTTCAGATATTACATTTTTCAATCATCTTCCTTTGATGTTGTCTTAGTTTAATTTAAAAGCAATACAAACATGTCTGATGTACAAGACTTTTATCACTACAGTATCTTATCACCTCATTAGAGTAATTTGCCAAAGCTTTTGGCCTAGTTGATACCAGAAAGGATTTATTTTCACCTTCAGGTTCTTTCTCCTTTCCCAGTCTGTTTATGAGCTGCAGTACCTCATCTCTGGGCACTGAGAGAAGGTCCTGGCAAACAGGGAAGTTTTGCAACACTACAAAAACCATCGGGCTCAGGCTCAGACTCTCTTTGGCTGCTGCCCAGAAATGTTTTTATCTCCAGCTCTCACGAACTTCCTTTGGAGTTTTGGTCACAAGGATTGCAGCTGCCTTGGGTGGTTACGAATGAAGGGGGGACCCTGCCTGGGCCCTGGGCTGTAACAGAGCTGCTCTGCACTGAACTGGGAGGAGAAGCAACCCAGGAACTACGTGCACACACACACATCTATCACTAATTCATGATTTATTTTTCCCCCCTTAAAATCTAGTGGCTGATCACACCTGCATAAAGAGCATGCAGCACAGGGCAGCTGCTGCAAATAACAAGCCAGAAACTTTTTCTTGCAAACATCGTGGAGCCAGAATATTCTCTGAGCACCCACCAGCACAAAGGACTATAAACTGCAGGGCAAATGATGCTCCACGTTGCAATTTTTTGCAGGATGAAAGATGAGCCATTAAAGGCTGGCCCCATGTGCAACACCCCAGGGCATTGCAGGGGCTCTAAAGAGCCCCAAAAGTCAGTCAGGAATAAAGGAGATCAAAAAGATGTTCCCAAAAATTAAATTATCAGAAGGATTCCAGTAGAATTCGTCTATTTTTTTTTTAATAAAACTGCACTAAGGCCAGAAGCATGAACTGATACTGAGTTACCAGGTCAACATCTTAAACAAGATGGTGACAAGGAACAGGTAAAAGCAGATGTGTGTTCCAAAGATCAGCATTCTTCAGAGAAGCAGTAAATTAAGGGAATCTTGACTTGTTTCCAGCTCCTCTGACGACAGGGACAGCTTGAATAAAGCTACTTTATTCAGATTCTGATTGATTTTCTATTATTTTTTCTTATCCAAATTAAAATTATTCTTCTGAGAACTGAAATAAGAATTTTTTAATAGGTGAGAAACTATTATCCACTGCAAAAGAAGCAAATAATAAAAGCAGAGTGTGTCAAGATAAATTTTGATCTTCCTCCCTGCTTCACAGCATGATGTCCAAGAAAAATCACTTAATACTACTTCTATGAATTTGTAATTTCATCCCAGAAAGTAAAGAATAAGATAAACATTTTCTGTTTGTTTTTCACTTTCAAAGCAACACCATCCTTACTTGCTTCTAGATGGTCACATTTTGCTGACATTTACAAACATTTCATGTTGATCTTACATGGGTCACATCAATCATCTATACAGTTTCAATGACACTTTGTTAAATAAACTGTCATGAAAGATTTATAGAGAATTTGATAAAAGTAAAGAAGATGTAGTTTAGCTTTTAAAGATGCATTACCCCTTTTCTGAGGTGTAATATCAGCTCTAAAATACCATTAAGCTTTTCTGGCAGGAGATGAAGTGAGAAAATAAAATGCACTCTTTCATCAGCACCTCTTATTTGCATCTTTGTGCTTCTACAAAACACTGGGAGAACAGAGCACCTGGAGGGAAAAAGAACCTCACCCAATTTTCTGTGTTGTGGTTGTCTCTCCCAATGCTTGGCAGAAGCCATTCATGGTCTTATCACATTATTTGAGCAAAAATTGCCTCGAGATTAAAAAAAACCAACACTCTACTTCAGATTAAAATCTCTACTGATGGTAAACTGATATTCCGTAATTCCCTCTCAAAATAGGGACTGCAGACAAGCAGCACACTTTCATTCAAAGCTCTTCTTCAGATAAATGTGGCCAGAACAGCTCATTAAGATGCATTTATATTTTCAGACTTTACTGTCTGATACCAATTTAATATTTGAGAGCAGGGAACAAGGGTCCCAATGTTGGGTAGGGCCTTAATGATATTTTGTTCACGGGGAAGAACCAAAGTTTGATCAAACTTTTCATCAGTTTTCCACCCCTGAGTGATCCCGTTACAAAAGCAAATTTTTGTTCCACCTTCCAGTTACCTGCAGAGTCAGCTCTGCTCTTCCAGCAGCTCCACTTGCTGTGGAACACCAGCCAGGAATACAACATGCAAAGACTTCTCCACCATTTTGGCTTGAAAAACCACACGTGATGAACTAACACTTGCAGAAAAAATAACAAAACGAGGAATCTTTCACTTCTCTTAAGGACCATTAATTTTTGCAACCAATGGGGCAACACGAAACATTCCTCAAGAACTGCTGCACTTTTGTGTGTGATGCCTCATGACCTGGCCCTGTCACAACCTGTTCTCTTCATGCAGTTATCCCATCCCCTAAGTGTCCCATGAGAGGTCAGTGGTGGATAAACCCACTCTAAAATTATACTGGATTCCCTACAAAATATCTGTGACCAAAAGGCTGCAGGTATAAAGCACTCAACCAACAGCCTCAGCACATCAGTCTCCCACAAGTCTGTCAAAACCCTTTCCATCGACATTACACAGTTACCTTGGAGGTTTTCTTCTTGTTTTCCTCCACCTTTTAATTTCTGTATCAATACCATAAATACAAAACTCATGGCCTAAGTTCACATCTAGCTGCACACTGAGGAGTGCACTCTCCTTACATTAGGATGATCTTAAAATCTGTAGCCCTGAGACCTTCACACAGGTATCTTCACTCTGTGTCTCACAATAATGAAGTGAAACTGCTTTGTTCACCTGGCAAGTCAGGGCTGACCTCACACCAACCAACACCCTCACCACTCCATCCTCCAGCCTAATAATTCCTCCATCCCCCACAGCAAAACCACCAGGGCCAGCAACTAGATTTTGGGTTGCACAGCTTCTTCTGGGGTCTGAAGGAAGACCCTGAGTTTGTCTCTGTGGCCTTTAGAGGAAGAGCACCTCGATATTTGGGGTGCATCCATTCATTTTTTGTAGAGAAACAAGGAAGACACACACCACATCTGTTGTGTGCCACACAGCCCCATCAGCCAGAGCTCATCTCTGGCAGGTTCCAAACACCCCAACCTGCTTTCCATGCAGGGAACACCATGGAGCTGCCTTCTACAGCATCTGCTGAACTGACTTTGCTCTCAGCAGTCACTTATTCAGAGGCAATCTGACTGGGTGTTTTTTAAAAAGCCCCACAAATCCAATCTGCAGCCAAATCACAACAGTCAGTGGGAACTGAACTACATTAATTTGGAGATACTGTAACTACTACATTACCAGCAGTGTTCCCAGATACTGTGAATTCAAGTAAAAAAGGCTAGGAATTTAAAGGCAGCAATTTACTCGGTTATTCAACACATCTGTCAAATATATTACTGAGTGGTAAATGAATAAATATTGGATTTCAATTGCTATGACTAGAAATAAATGGGAGCCATTCTCCCAGCAGCAGCACTGTGAGCTACAGGCTTTCAGTGGAGGCTCAGTTAAAGAAAAAGCAGAGTAATTAGAGTAATTCCTATATATTCTGAAAAAATACCAGTTTGTGATGTGAGGGATTGGATAACTAAAACAAAATTGACTCTCTTTTACCACACTATGCAATCTTCAGGAAAAACAACACCCTAACCAGGGAAATCTTCCAAAGGGATATCCCACGGAGACCCTGAAGGTTCAACACTGGAGGTGCAAAGATGTATTTCACGCTGAAATGAACATCCCAAATATTTTCAAGTATCTTGAAAATAACTTACATGCATTCAAACATGCCAGAACTACATGTCTTTTCTATTATTTAGATCATATACTAACGACTGCTTACTGTGAGATAGTAAATTAGTGTGAGATAGTAAATTATGTAACTTCATGTATACATATATATTACTTTTATTATTATTATTACTGTGCAAAAATTACTCAAGTCACACTTGTGGCTAACAAAAATTACATCATGAAATTATCATTATTATATAAAATTATTAGCTAACTTTTTAGCTAATACTGGAGGATGTGCATATGAAAAGATGACACAAGGGCCCAACATTTCTATTTGCCCTGCAACCAGTGAAAAGCTCCAACAGAAAAAGAGAAATTAGTCTCTCACCATGACAACAGACTTATGAGCTGCTCTGCTGAAGTTTCCTTCAGATCTGCAACAACTTTTAAACTGTCACATGCTCTGAAACAGGAAATCACACAGATCACCCACATTCTAATGAAGTTCAAAGTTGTGAGAGAAGCGGAGGAGCATCCTCAACCTCCCAGCACGGAATTAACACGTCTGTCTCCAGAACAGACACACAGGATATGCTCTAAACCACCCTCCTGCCAAGTGATTTCATACACAATATTGGTGTGAAGCAGCATTACACCAAGAAAGCAACTGGCTCCTGTTCATTATGGTAACAAAGACAATTAATAGTCATTAACTGCTCTGACTCCACAGACTGCAGGGCAAAGACAAGGCTCTACTGCCCAGACAGACCTTCCACCCTAGTGCACAGAAGCCCTCCTTTCCTAATTCCACATTAACCAAAGACTCATTGACTGTTTCCCCACAAGCCCCACCTTGGACTCTCCAGGCACACCCTGGGTTATACCTTTTAAAACAAACCCCAGACTTACACAACTTCTGTATTACTGGGAGGACTTAATAAGAACTGCACAGTCTTCAAAACCATTCCTGTACCAGGCAAGGATTTGGCTAAACTGCCTGCACATTGCACTCCACGTGCTCTGGCAGGGCTTGGCACATCAAAAAATGATATAAACAGGTTCAAATCCTGCCTGCTGTCACCTACCTGTGTCCAAGCTGATGCTGACCCGTCCCTTTGCTGGGCAAACAGGGAATGCCCCTGACAATGGGCACCTTTCAGCCCAAGAGCATCCCTCCAGCTTAGCTGTAGCAGCTGAATCCTCTGCAGATGCAGGGATCCAGCTCTGGGCTGTTTCTACAGCCTCATGGTCAAGATGATCAGTGGCCTCTTAGTTTGACATTTTAGATTTTCCCAGTCTTTATCAACGTGTGTTACAGGCTGCTGAGGGAACTACATAACAGGATTAACTAATGGCAATAACCCTCTTTTGTCAGAGAGGATTACTGTCATTCAGCACTGGGGGAAACTGAAAACCAGGAGTTCCTTTTGTGGTATTTATTTAATATTCTACTCTGTAATCTGTTTGCAACAGTATTAGTGCAAAATGTCATGGGAAGATGTAAACACTCACCAGATTCCTTTTTGTACCTACAAACAAACCAAATGAAAAACAAAAAACAGTTTGTTTCCTGTCGCTCAAGCCGTTCCAAGATCCTGATGCTCCATGTTATTTAACGTTTTCAGCTGACTTTGGGGACATTGTAGACTGCTCTGATGAGGCATGTTCCAGTGTCAGCCAACAGTTTATCCCTGGCACGCTTGTCAATCAAAATAAAACTAACAGACGGCTTTCTTTGTTTCAAATGAGCTTTCCCTGGTCATTAAAATTCACTTTTTATTACAAAAACTACCATTTGGTGAGAGCAAATTGAAATGTTCATGGTTCCTACTGAATCAACTCCTACCAGAGTTGACTGTTGCAGAAGAATCTTGAAAATATTTTTAAAAAAAGCATTATTTCAGCACCTCTGTGCTACCCATTCTTGGCCCCTCTGTGGCCTGGTAACTACAGAATGGCCATCTCACACAAACCCTGTAACCAACATTTTGGCTCCTGGATGACACTATTTCCTTTAGTGCTTTCAACAGCAGGATATAAAAGTCTAGAAAATTAAATTTTCCCTAGGACTGGGCAGCAGGAGGTACATCTTTTCAGAGAATATAAAAATGTAATAGTTATTGACAGGCTAGTTTTTGGAAAACATTGGGTTTCCTATGCTAAATATTGAGGAAATCATGCTCTCTTAGATTAGATTTGTAAACTTATGGCAAAAGCATATAAGTCAATAAAATTACATACAGAATATGTATTCCTGGCAAAAATAGAGTGCTTCCAGAAACACCAACTTAATTTTTGGGAGATAAATCAAGAGGCTATCCAAATACATCCTGACAAAAAGCCATGATTTCCAACCAGCCCTCGTGCCACAGAATGCAGTCTGATGATTTGTAATGATGTACAAATCATGTAAAGGAAGCCATGATTTTATCTGAAGTTCCCACATGAGTAAGAGTTTAGACTGCTGCAAATACCAGATTTCCTTTTCCTTTTTAATAAAAGTTTATTAAAAAGCCTGAACAAACAAGGTTTTGAAATCATTATCTTTCTTCTCTACGGGGAAATTGTGCATATAGCCTCTAATTTTGTCAATTATGAGCACGTGGGATTTCAGTTATTATAAACACACTTTCCTTCCACTGACAGTGATTCAAATCCCATCCTACAGATTGATTTGCAGCCCCTAAAATCAGACTCTTTTTTTGTCAACAAGTACCATCCTCTACGACTGCCCTTGGAATAAAGGAAAATGAGAAGCTCTTTTTACATCTTCCACAGACCAGACTTTAAACACAGAATGTAACTATTTTTAAAAAATACCAGAAATGGTCTAAGGTGCTGTCCTGGGCAACACAGCATTTTAACTTAAAAACATTTACTGTAATGTGGAAGAAGACAGGAAACAAATGTGCAAAACTAAGGTGCTGAATCATAATCCTTGTGCTTTAATCCTACGTAACTGATACAATTTGCACAGGAGGCAACGGAAGCCCAGACAAATTTCCAGTAATTGTGATGCAGTATCTTGCTTGTCTCTAATCAAGTTCATTAAGAACTCATTTTTGCCCTTTCTGTGCAAATAGCAGTATTTGAGTACAAATCCAAACCTGGTTTGTGTTTTACAAGCCTCACCTTGACTGCATTTTCCACTCTTTGTGCAACACTTTCAGAACCCTTCCTCCGGTGAGGATGTGTGACTTTGACTGCTTCACTCACCTCTGTCCTCCCTGGACTGCCCCTCTTCTCTAGAAGAAAACTGGATTAGTTTGACATGATTTGCCCCTGACACTTCCATGTTGTCTGTTACCTCCTGGACACTCACAAACAGTTTGTTTATTAATCACAGTGGATTTCTAGTTGAGTGGTCTGTAATTTCCCAGCTTCTCCTCTTCCTTCCTCCCCTCCTCTCTCCTGGTCCCACACTCGTCCCTCCATGACTCTCCCAAGTCCCCCATTAATCACTCCAACACCTCATCCACCATTCCTTAACTCCCCTGCACCAGACCCAGCTGATTTGAGAACACCTACCCTAAACAAGCTTTCTGTCACACTTGTTCTCTCACTCGAGTTTAGCTCCTGCACTTCTGTCACTGCTGCTCATTGTGTCACACATCTCACTGCAGGTGACCTGAAGCCACAAAACTCTTCCATCTTCCAGCACCATCTGCTGCTCCCTTTCCTTCCCACTGCAGCACATCACCCCCCATTTCCCTCTTCCCAAGATGGACACCTGCAATGATTTCCTCTCACTCTGGAAGTGCCCTCTGATGGCATCTCCCACTGTTCTCTGCCCTTTCCCACCCGGCCTCACGTGCTCTGCTGTTCTGCTCTATCCCAAACTCTTTCCCTGAGCTCCCTCACTGCCACACTGCACTCAAGACTGTCAGAGAGAGATTCTGATTTACCCAATCTGACCTCTTTCCACAGTTGCTATTTTTACTCTGCAAAGGAATCTTTTGTATTTATGACCACATTAATTTTTTTTAAAGGAAACTGCAGGTTTCTTGAAAATTTTACCCTTCTACTGCCATGGAATTGTTACTTCTTCATCCTAATACATGAGTTTGCATTATTTTAAGGCATTTTATTTATTTCTTCTTCCACTTGTCATATGGCTTGTTAACTCTAGTTAACCCTCTCACCCTATTTCTATTACATTTTGATATTCACAACTCATTTCTTCCATAAATTTTACTTCAAAGCATCTTTCTTTAAGTTTTGAGGATTTTATATAAAGCATGCCAGTACATGCTGGTTATGTTAGGCCTGGAAAAAAATTTACATTACCACAAAATCCTGTGCTTCAGATGATTCTACCTGAATGCACATGGATCCCTCCTGCTTTGGAGGCCTTCCAGAGGAGCCAGCATCACATCCAGGGCCCTTCTCCCACATCATCTCTCTCTGGAGCTGGTCCTTCAGTCAAGTGCACAAGCCCTGTTTTAAAGGCAACATCTCTTTTTTCTTTAGTTGTCTTTGCTTTCCAAACAAGCCACATCATTTACAATAACATTCCAGCTTTGTGAATTATCTGATCAACTCTCTTACGTAACAACCATAAATTATGATCACATAGTAGTATTTTGCTGCTTTTCCTGTTTATTTCCCTGTCTGACTGAGATTGCAAAAGAACTGTAAGGTGATCTGGAGCCAACTCACCACCCTTTTTCTTGTACCCACCCTAAACACATTAACAATAATCTCGTATCTCTGGTTTTTGCCATTCCACTCTAATTCTAATCTAGAATCTTTGTGTCTAATTACCAAGTTCATTTGTAAACACATACAGCAGCTTTTTCAGATTGAGGATTCCGATAAACACGTTTATTTCCCTCTGGTATTAACACTTCCACTTGTTCAGAACAGGTTCCACAAGGAAGGAACCAGCAGAACAAAAAAGCAGTTCCTAAATCACACCATCAGCAGAGTTCCTGATCCACTGATGGAGGTATAACCACCCTGTTTCTGCAGGAATTTTTGGTAACAGCCTGTGCCCATTTCCCTGTGTACTCCACCCGGGAAATGCAGCCAAATCCAGTGGGTTCAAAGGTACACACAGCTCATCCATGTTTGTTAAAATCTCTGGATGCAGTGATGTAACCCACGATGAGAATGCAGAGTTACCTTTCTCACCTTGCACCCCAAAGCTGGCTCTTTGTTTCCCTGCACACTCTCCCCCATTTCCACACCCCACGACAGGCTGGTCCCAGCCCATTTTCAGCTCTGGCAGCACAAAGCAGCACACCCAGAAGTTTCCCACAGCTCTTTCACAGCACAAAATGACATAATACAATATTGATCCCGGAGCACTGCTGCTGTCATGCAGCTGCCACAGTGATGGAGTGGTCAGAGTCAGCAAGGGTCTACCAAAAATGTGTGGAGCTTGTCTGCAATGCAGCTGCCAAGGGACTGGAGCAGCACTGGGTGTGAGTTACCCCGATCTCAATCCACAAGGAGAACAATGGCAATTCTATAACACTTTACTTTTCCTAATAAGTACTTTTTGTTCTGTTTATGACCATTTTGTTTAGCTCCCACCTTCCTGCTGAATTCTGTTTAACAGGAATTAGGAGTTTGTCTTGCCTGAGCTGTGCTTCATTACAGCCATTCAGCCAGGGAGAGGAGCCTCTCTTTGCTAATGATTTACTTTTTTAGGCCATGCTAAACTTATGTGCAGTTAAATTAGGAACATTACTTTTACTTAAGTAAAGAACAGAAGAAAGAGACCAAATGTTAGGCTGCAAGATTTTTCTCTGATGCCACATATATGTCCTTAAAATTCCGTTTATTCTGCACGATCTTTTCAAAAACATGTCAGCATGCATCAATAAATTCCATTAAAAGGCAGGACTGTCTATAAAGTTAGTATTCCTTTATCCACAGAGCTTTGACCTGAAACACAAATTATTTTATTTGTGAAGTAATAATGCTATTACACATAATACTGTTACTCTAACTAAACCAAAGAGTAAATCTTTGTAAGCTCCAGTGACACACTGAGCTCCAGGCTCAGTTGCAGAGTCTCTTCTGGAAATCATACAAACATGAACTCTTGATAAGACTTCACTGGATCATTCTGGGAAAACACCAAGAGAAGAATACTGTGATTTGCTATTATAACCAAAGTATTCTTTACAGATAATCTTTTAACACTCCCATGTTTCATAACACTGAGTTTTATGCAGCAGAAATAGATTTGGATCTGGGGCACCCTCATAATATCTATTCTTTGCAAAGCTGTCAAATTTTGAAAATTCATATTTTCTCAAATTTAAACCTGTCCTTTTATGAACATCCTTTCCCACTCCCAAGATTACACATGTGATAATCAGCACTGCCAACTCCCTTTAAAATTTGTACAGTGAAACCAACTGAGGCCTCTGCTCAAACTGGCTTTAATTCCTGCCTGGATCTCCTCCTCTCCTAAATTCCTGCTAAGAGCAACAACAACCACTGCCACTTGAATTTTGCCTTCCCATTTTCTCCAAAGCTGCTCTGGATTCTCAGCACTAACCTCAGTACATCCTCCCTGCCTGAAACACAGTCTGCAGAAGAACTGCAACACTTCAGGACACTGGGGAATGATCTCCTACTCCTGCCAATCTTTCTGAGGCAAGAAAAAACCAGGATTGTGCTCAAGGCAAGCAGCTGAAGGAAGATGCGTGGGGGTAAAACGGGGACTTAGAGGGCAAGTCTGAAGAAGAGAGATGAGAGATGAGGGCCTGTGAATGGAGTGAAGAAGTGGGGTAGAGCAGAAAAGGAAGGCAAAGTCTGTCATGTGAGCTGTGAGAGACGAGCAGGAAGTTTGCAGTTGCTCAAGCACTGCCCAAACACAAGTGCAGCTCAGTGTTTCCACCACACACAGATCCATGGCAAGCTCTGCCAAAGGCATCCGGCTCTTCCTGGGGCCGGCTCACATGGATGGATGGCCAGAGCCTGCTGCAGCCACAGCTAGCCCATCAGTCCCCACAGCTAGCCCATCAGTCCCCACAGCTAGCCCATCAGTCCCCACAGCTAGCCCATCAGTCCCCACAGCAGCTCTGGAGAGCCCAGGCACTGCAGGACCCTTATGGGGGGCACTGGCTGCACATTACAGGGTTTGACTGCACTTCTCCAGATCACCAGTAATGGCACACAGCCAGAGTTGTGTTTGAAGGCCATCATGGAGACAACCAAGCACACAAAATGGTGTGTGTGACAGCACACCTTGAGTTCTGCTGTCCTGGTACAGCCCAACTACTGCCCTTCCCAGCCAACCCATCCCAAAGGACATCTCCAGGATGGACATCCAGGACACTTTGGGCTGGGGCAGCTGGAGCAGCCCGGCCTCACCTCACCACTCTGCACAAAAATAAGCATTTATGGGCATTTACAGGATCATTTCCCAGCTCCTCCACTGGTCACATGGATACACAGGCTAGAATATAGGATGTGTCATTAAACCTAAGACAGATGGGGCACGGAGTTATGGGGAAGGAGACTGGCACAGAGTGGTGCAAGAGATGTTGGATAAAGTTTCGATTCAAACAAACCTTAAAGAACTGTTCCAGAGGACACAGAAAAATGTTCATTTTGAAGCATAATCCATACCAGATTCCAGAACAAGAACAGAGAGAAGTTTAGAAGAAGTCAGCCCTGGTTTTGGAGATTCTGTGATGCCCCTTCAGCCCCGTGGCACCAGCAGGACTGAGATGGGCTTGAGTGAGGCTGGTGAGAGCTGTGCTTGCAGCTCTGCTGAAACCACCACAAGACAAAGCAGACACAGCTCCAATTGGAACAGCTGTTATTTTCCAATTAAAAATCACAAGACCAAAATATTAATTTATTAAGCAAGTGTTCAGTTCACGCAGCCACAACTACAATTCTGAGCAATATATTCTTTTTTTTAAGAGAGGCTGTCAGGATGTCTCTGGCATAAATAATTTAATGTGACAAAACAGTTTATTGTCTGCTGCTGATAGGCAAACAATGCTGTTCCATATTGTGAAATACTGGCTCGACATATAAAAAGAACTGTAAAGGATTTTCCTTTGTGAGGAGAACAAAATTTGTTGACATTTTTCCAACTGTTTTACCTAATAAAGTATTAGCTGAGTTAGGCTTTGAGAAAGATTATCTGCTGCTATCATAGAAGCAAGTTAATAAAGTGACAATAACAAACTGATGTATCTGTCAAAGTTTATAGATAAGGATGTCAAGCTATAGGTTATCAGCCTACAGAACTGACACAGTTCATATATCACAGCCCCCCAACACACACTCTGTCAGCATTGTTTATTTTCAGTCAGGAGTTAAATAATGACCATGTACTAAAAATGCCTTTGGGGAACTGCTTTGTCTTACATACTGTTCACCTGTTTACTTCAGAGTAAGTTTTGACCTGCTTTTATTTAATTTTCTGTTTGAACAGCTGGTATTTATCAACTTCAAATGGACTTCAGGTCAATACACTGCAAAAAATTTTACTGCCGTTTCTGCACTTGCTGCACACACAGAGCTTGTAAAATGCTGATGAGAACAGCTCCACACCCAGCCCAGCTCCAGAGGAAGCCAGGGAATGTCCTCCATACCCCTGAAATGCTGCTGATTTACCCTGTAAATTGGGACACAGTTTGGCCACTGGGAGAGGAGGAGAACACACGGAAGATGAGGAGGTTTCCAAGGGTCCAGCCACAGAAATCACACCCACTTTGTACAGCCCACCACCACCAACAGCCTTTACTCCTTCCTCTTCTTCCTTTACAGCATTCAAACCTGGTTATCCATAAAAAGGCAGGAGATGCTATGGGGCTTGGGGTTTTCTTTCCTGTCTGTGGTTTTGGAATAGTCAATGGCAGAGAAATAAGTAAGTTCTGCTGAAGTCAGAGGTGAGCATGGAAAGAAGACTCAGCCATGGAGGGGAAAACCACCAAGCTTATTTGTTTTCATCCTAAACACATGAAGAAATCTCCATTTGTTTTTCATAAACATATAATTAATTAATCCTATAAAAACTATTCCTGAAGTTATGAAAAGAATTTAAACTATACGATGGAAAAAAAAAAGGTGAGAAAAGTAAATGCCTGGCTATAACCAGTAATACTACAAAGGGTTTCCATCTATTTATTCTTTTTTTCCTCTCTATGTCAGGCAGGGTGACTGAAAGACACTATTCTACCAGAAATCACTTTCTGGAACTGACAGCTCTACCTGTCATATTTGAAGAAGCAAAAAAGAATGGGAAAGATCATGAATTCTTAATTCAAACAAGTTCCTATTACTTTTTTTGGAATCACTGTCTGAGTACAGATCTTAAGATATGGGCTAAGAATTAACATATTAATCTGAGAATGCTTTTTCTAATCAGTGGATTTCACCCACTACTACAGTAGTTGTTTAAAAAGGGAACTGCAGTAAAAGGGCACATTTAGAATCTCCATTTATTAATGGCAGGAAGAGGGGAAGGAATGGGAAGGGAGGTGAATGACACCCCCTTAAGCAGAAATTGCTACTGACAGTTCTTCTCCCTCAACATTAAATTGGCCTTTCTAGGTACCAAATTTAGGGATCTGAGTTTTACAAAGTGATGCAGAACTGGGGTATGAAGGTTTCCATGCCCCCTACTCCTGCTCAGAAGAATAAATAATATGGTCCTTGGGCATGAAGACACAAACACTACTTCATCTGATTCCTACTAGTACTATATGACCTTAAACCAAGTCTAGAGAACTTAATTCTCCAGAAGACAATTTTAACAGTTAGAAAAGACAGTAATCTAAAAACTATTTTTAAAAAAATCCTTCATTATGTAATGAACCATTTGCAAATAAAAGTCTTTCTTTTGAAGTCATTTAGGTTATAATCCAATTCAGTCACTTATTCGAAGACAGTCAGTTAAACTTATACACCAGGAGGCACAAAAAGGGCTGCTTTATGCAACCAGCACTTTTAAATACAAGTTATTAGATGGCAGACTCAGAAAAGCCAAGTGCACAGCAGAGATCTGGGTGTCCTGTTCTAACTTGAATGCAAATAAAAATTATCTGTTTCCTTAGCTTGAATTCACTCTATTTCAATAATGCTTCACACTGCTTTTACAGAAGGGACTTCATTCCCTTCATATGTAGGATGTCTTCAAAAAGCCCTGCAACATTAGCCAATCTCATGGAGTAAGAGGCTCCAAGACCTCCTGAGCTTCACGCTGGAAACTTTTCCACAGGAGCCCAAGCCATTGTGTGAGAGGAACCAGGGGGTGCCAAAGGAGTTGGTTGCTATGGTGGCATCTCATAAATCATCAATTATTGTCTGTTATTATGAAGGTGACAGCCTCATAAAGAGATTTGCATTTTCGGCTAATTTTAAGATTTTTTTTCCTGCAGACATCATTTGCTTTGTAAAAGAAATGTCATGACAACCAGAGAACACTTAAGCTTGTTATCGGGTAGTCAGGCAGCCGCTTGGCCCCCATCACTTTGGCATTTGAGCATCAGAGCCTCTTTTGCATTATTGAGTAGTTTATCTTTACAGTTCATAAATATATTTCTGAACGTGGGGACAGCATAATAGGAGGACGAGGGAAAGCGATGGAGGGCTCCTGGTTGCCACGGCAACCTAAACTGATCAATTCCCTGTCACTGTTTTAAAAGAGGCACCACTCTCCTGTGGCCCCCGATGCTAATTACAAATGCAGGCCCTTCGCTGGCATGTTCAGCTTCCAGATTAAAGCAGTTCATGCCTAATTTATCATTTAACATGTCCTCCCACATTTGTAGTGCCGTACGGAATGAATAACAACTTCACTTGTTTACAGCGTTTTCAACTTAATTTCACTAATTATTTTTGCAGTTGCAGGAATCCGAGGGGGCGGCTGCCCCTCTGGAATGCCGTGCCCAGGCAGGGAATGGGCACACCGACAGGCAGGGTCACCCTCTCCGTGCCAGATCCAGGCTCTGCCCCCCAGGACCCTCACAATCAACACATTATTCATTTATATCCTTCTTATTTTCAATAATGTTTCAAGCAACTGGGAGACTTTTTATGGGAATGGAAAAGAAATTATGGAAAACCTGGTTTCGCTCCATAGTAGAGTAGTTCCTATTGTCCTGTGCAAAATTTGAGATGAAAATGCTGATTTATCCTGCAAATTGGACACCATTTGGCCACTAACTATGCTTCCAGCCAAACTTCTACTGCTTCCTTTAAGAATTTTGACCAGATTTTATGCAAACTGAACTTTCAATGTGTGTTTCAATGCAGTGTTTATCACTTCCCAAACGCAGGCCTCTCAAGAATGTTCTTCCACATCTCTGTAACCAGCACGTCTTGGAAAACCCTTCCCTACCCTCTGTGTTCCAGAACAACATAGAACAGAGAGTGAAATCTCCACAAGAAAAACCAAAATCTGCTGGACCCAAGACACTCTCAGTCACGAAAGCAGTAATTGCTCAGACATCTAGGAAAATAAACCTACTTAAGGAAGCCAACAGTGACAAAAGCCAAACTCTGGTGTCCTAATATCTGGAGAAGTCTCTGACCTTTCTGCTCTCAAGGATGATATTATAAACTCTGCATGTTCCAAAACACTCTGTAATTCAAAATTAAAAAATAAAAAAAGCTGGAACCTGTAAGATTCAGCTCTGGCAACAGGAAGAGTTCTGTGTTTGAGCACTGCCTCCCCCAGGGAGCCCTGGATGAGGGAAGGGATTTTGGTTCCCTAGTAATATTTGCACTGTTGCAGTCACAAAGGAGATCATTTGACAGCCTCTGCCCCAGGCAGCTCCTCCCTGTCATCAGTTTTACAAAGGGGCTCCTTCCCAGAACTCCTGTTAATCAACAGAAATTATACATCCACAGAAAGTGCAAACCCTCCAGTGGGTCTCGGGGGGCGGCGAGGCAGCGCTTCCAAGGGCTGCTCATCCCGGCAGCTGCGGCACATCCAGCCCAGCCTGTGCTCACTCCCAGGTGCTCCGGGCTGGCAGCACCAGCCTGGATTTCTGTGCCTCCCCAGCGCCCAGGGCACAGCCCCGTGCCCCATTTCCAAGTGGTCAGGGCAGCTCGGGGCAGCGAGAAGCGATCTGGGCACCAGAGCCTGTCTGGCTGAGCTCAAACGGGGGGACAAAGGTGGGCTTTTAGCAAAGGCTGCTTTGGCTTTGCACAGAGCTTTAGTCCCGTTCCAGACTCAAGGGCACCCCAAATCCTCCTGTTCTACCACAGCCAACGGGACAGCGCAGGGATGCGGGAATGAGAACACAGCACAGCCGAGGCTGCTGCTGCTGAGAGGGGAAGACTGTTTCTTAAAAAGAAAATACATCCATAACAACAAAACTTTTCTCATGTAGGATCTACATTCTCTGTCATTTGCATTTGTTTTGTCTTCTATTATTTAGCCCTTAATACCCTTAGTGAATGCTACAGGGCAAGGCCGGACCTCTGGCAACCAGCAGTGCTAAGGACGGCTTAATTCTACAAAAACAACCCAAGAAACAGCAAGTGTTCCTTCTTTGCCCTGATAAGAGATTTGGCAATTATTTTAAACACACAAAATGGTTGGAAACTCCACAGTAAAGAAGAACTAGTTTGAAAAGTATTCCATATTATCACAGTGTATGACTATGAACAGCCCTCTGAAGGATGAGCACTAACAGTTTGTTATATTCATTTCATTCTTCACAACTTTGGAGCAGAATATCCTCTTATCTTCCCTCCAGGTCCAATTCCCAGGGAAAAGCACCATTTTTGAGGAACACCTTTCAAAAACTGCTGTAATACAGTAAAGCTTAGGCCATGCAATGGCAGTTTGCACCCTCCTTCCAGAGAGTACCCTTAATGCTGACATCCATTCTTTAAATCTTTAACACACAGAAAGCCTCCTTTCCCCTCTCCTCCCCAAAAGTAAGTTCAATTCCATTAAAGGCGATTGCATCAACTGCATCACACTGTAGTGTAAGTAGAGAGAAAAGCTTTTTTGTGCCAGCACAAACCAACACCAGCTATTGACTCACTGCTTGAGTGTCTGCCTGTTTGTACACCCACATCACCCACCAGCAGCACGTGCTTTTTAAAGTCCAGCTTTCTAACATTTTCTTGTAAACTTACCTTTTCCAGTCCTCAGAGAACCAAGCCTTACACTCTAAACTTGAATTACATCCTAGCACACAGTTAATATTAGCACACTTACACACCACATACAGTTACCAAAACCAGTTCCAAATAAAAGCACATAACCCTTCCCAAGATGAACCATTGTATCTGCTGCTCTCAATGTGGTGCAAGTCCAGCATTTGTATTTCACACAACACTAAATCACACTGGGCTCTTCCCCTGTGCTTTCAAACCCATCTCTCCCCGCTGGCCACTGACCACAGAAGCACAGAACCCAGACAACAGGACCATGGGCCAGGCAGGATCTGGAGAACTCTCCGGGCTCTCAGGCAGGAAAAGGAAGAGAGCTATCCACTGCACTCTCTTTTATCCACACTGCATTCTCTCAGCTGCTAAATAGTCTGTTTATTGTTTCAGTCAGTCTGTTACTGTGTTTAAGGCATGCAGGAGGCTGTGCACTACTACTCAGTGTTACTCAAATAAAGACAACATATTAAGAACAATCACTCCATCTCTATAAAACGGTTACATGCTGCTCAGAAGAGAACATGACAAATACTTTATCTCTTTGTGGAGCACCATAATTGCTCATGATTTGCCTTTTCATGATTATATCCTCATTCAAATCTCCTTACTCCTCGAGTCCTTAAAGCTGATGCACTACCTATCCACAAAAAGGTAGGATGGCTCAAACACTTAAGGAACAGATTGTTCCAGTCTTGCAGGATTTAACACTCCTCTCCACTTACTGGTGTGTTTGCCATGACACACTATGTTTTATTAATGTCTCAGTCCTGTTATTTAGTGAACTTAAGCCTCCATCACCTGCAGAAATCCCTGGCCCAAACTACACACACTGGATTGACAGAGATGCTGGTGCAGTCACTTGAATTCTGTTTCACCTGCCAAAGTATAAATTCAAAGGGAGATGGGATGTACTGGCAGTAATGCAACACACCAAGGATCTCCAACGAGCACAAATCGCTCCCAACCCTCTCTAAATCTGTTTGCTTTCACTTTAGGATAACTAAAAGTTCCCCAAGAGTTAATACAGCACCTTCGGGTTATTAAATGGAACATGAAGAACATTACATTATTATGCTGCACATGGCTAAGGAATTTTAGTATTCACAGGATTATGGTAATTAAGTCTTCCTTCACTTTGGGTGATGTGACACTTGCTTGACTATAATGTCACTCCACTTAAAGTCTGTGTAAACAACATTATCTTAGTCACTCTGCATTACATTTCCAACTGTGAGCAAAATTACAAGGTCAAAGTGGACAAGAATGTAGGTAATCCCAAGGAAACATCATGTAAATGACTCGCTCAAGGTTCAAGCTGGGTTTTCAAGGGTGGTAAAAGGCTTATGTACTACACTGATATTTTAGTCCTGGTTTGCAGAAGGTACCACTGGCAAACTGCAGTTCTGTTTGTAGGGACAATCAGCTGTTCAGGACTCTGCAAACTTCTCCTTTTGTAAGGACTGGGCTGCCAAACAAATGCACAGAGTAAAAGAGGACTGATTTTGAACAAAAAGCTATATGGAACAGCAGAATATTAATTAACTCTATAAGTGACAGATGCAAACAAAGAAATATATATTCCATCGACATCATTAACATAACACAATAAAACCTCCATTAAACTGTCAGTCAGAGAGCTGGGAAAAAAATATTAACCTCATTGTTAAGAACAATTCTTTTAATTCACTTAGCTGGACTTGCTTTACCTTTGAATATCAAATAGGAAAGCATTTAATGTCTTTTCTGTGATTTCTATTGTTAAACAGATGAACTTGCAGCTGAATTTCTTTTATCCTAACAAGTACACAGCCAACTCCAAGCACACAGACACTTATCAGTATACATGTATGTATTTTATATATATATATATATATACACACATACACAAGATTTGTCTAGTTCTCAACCACCCAAGATTTAGTTTGAGCTCCCACTGAACTAAAGGACTGCACAGGTGAGCAAGCTGCACTCCTCAAATTAGCAGGTAACATCTTACAAATCCATAAGCTCTGCAAGTTTGGAAACAGCAGCTCACCCCTTTCCTGCACCATCAAACTCACTAAGCAGAAAAAACCTTGTTAGCCTTTCCAAAGCTGTTCAAACATTGTAAATCCATGAGCATTCAAGCCTACGTGCTTGGAGATGCAACAAAATCAGGATGGTTGGGATTTATCAGGAGCGGGGCTTTAATAATTCCTGGGAATTCCACCTGCAGAGAAGTGGTACCCAGGGACATGTCACTGACATTTCAGATCCTTGGAACTGTCATTTCAGCCATTTCTATCTAGAACAGAAGCTGTGGGAAATTTCATTAATGACAAAACTACACTGCTTCAAGTTCTCTCAGGTAGGAATTAAATTTGGAAGCTCAGTGATAAAAACCTCTGCCATAAAGCTATAGGAGTAAAATCTGCCCCCCTCCAGCTCTCTCCTTGCTACAGCCAGGGATGGGGCTGTCAGGAGGAGCCATGAGCCTGCTCCCAGCTCACTCACTGTGTCCTGCTGCAGAACCACTGCATTGGGCAGGAACACCAAAGCTCATCCTGTGCTTCGTGGCCATCCAGGCTGCATCCTTCTTCCAAAGCTCAAATTACAGTATAATCTGATAAAATCAACCTTTCGGATCTAGTGCACAATCAAGAGTGACATAAACACGACAGATAAATACTAACAGTTACAGTAAAACAATACACAAAGAAGTCTTTTTCCCTTTAGACCACCTTCTGCTGCACGTGTAAGACAGAAATATGTCTCTTATCTTTCTTCTCTGCAGCTGTTAAGCAGGGTGCCCCCACAGCATTCACCTCTGGAAACACCACACTGGGTATTTCTTTACCTGGCTGCTCCTGGAGGATGTTACAACGAGACACCAGGGACAAAACTCCCTTCAGTAAATTCTTCAGCATGAAAGGCTTTCAAGGTAAGACACAGGCACTGCTTCCCCGTTAAACCTAAATTCAGAGTGTAACTCAATTATACCACTGATTATACAGCATGAATTATTTGTAGCTTTTTCACAGTTGTTTGCAGCCACAGATGTCGAACACAGCTCAAACTTGTGATCCAAAACTCTGCACCTGTGACTATGAACAAAGTCAGGGAATGATGCTCACTGTGAAGGCAAAAAGGCATTTCCCAGGTGGGATCATTTGCAGACATAGAAAAGATGTGCAAACACTGAGAGCAGATCTGCTCTGTGCACCACAGAAACTCGTTGCTATCCCTGAAAAAACACCAGAATGCAACTCTTAGATCCCTCTGCAATAGGACATCCACCTATGAGAGGAGAACAACATCATTTAAACTGAATTTCACAGCATTCAGCCATTTTAGTCCACAATCATAGCTGGTTAAACCAAGTAAATCATTTCATATTTGAAATATTTCAGTACTCTCCAATCACACTTGTTATTTATCTTGCATGTCAATGATACTTGTCACATACATTACAGCTTAAGTCTTACTACAGGATTTAATGGAAAAACAAACAGAAAGTAAGTGCATATAATATTACTAATATAAACAGGCAAAATATCACCAAGATCAGTGGCTTGGTGTCTATTTTGGCAGGAACTGAATTTGGCCTAATGACTTCTGGTTCTGATTTAGTGAGGGTTCCCCGTCATGTATGACTTTGTAACTTCTTCAGTATGTTTTCTTTGAAAAGTAAAGGTTTTCTGTATGAGATTGGAATTTAATTGTTTCCTTTCTAGACAAATATGCTTTTGGATGGATGCTGATGGAAAGGGCAATCAGATGTCAAAAGGGCAGCAGTACAGTGAGATTATGTGCCGAGGTCTAGGGCAGGACAGGCAAACAAGGGGGATCTCAGATCACTTGAGCAGATCCTTATAAATAAAATCTCAGATAACAAGCTTTGTTTATTCTGTAAAAATGCATATCAGCAGGTCAAATCAACTCCTGTTATGTTAACTACTTAAATTACTTTTTTATTAACAAATATTCCTGATAGCATCACAGAATTTTCATATGTGAGCATCTGGAATGCAAGGAGGGAAAAAAGAAGAGTTTAAGTAATTAGGAAGGAGATGTCCTGCACCTAGAAGGAATGAAGTGTAATCTTGCCATTTGAGGGGGGAATAAATAAACAAGCTGCAGTAAGAGAGAGTTCGTGTGGCAGCAAGGAAACAATGCTTAATTTATATGGAGAGTTGCCAATGCCACTCTTCATTTTTTAAATAGCTTTCTTACCTATTTTACTACAGATACATCAGCCACAGCACTACATTTGCTTTGTTTGCACATATGCTTGAAAATTTCTTTATGCACCACTCACCTGAGGCAAATCTCAGTACAAAAAATGTTTTGTAATAAATCCAGGCTCACTCTTTAATTGCCAAGTGTCACCCAGTTGGTCCTTTCTCAAGGTGCAGGAAACTCTAATGGAGACCCATTCTCCGGCAATGTGATATAACCCACAACTTTTATCTTGTGAGAATAAATCAGAATTCCAGACCTCTTTAATGTTGAGTGACCATGTGTGAAAAGCTGCCTCTTCCCAAACAGCCTGGCAATTCCATTTGGCTTTTACCCTCCTCTTAGCAAGTGTTCTGTACAGATTGAGATGCATTTAGCAATGACCCCACACCTCACCAAAGCAGCGTTCCCCAAGAATTTCACATCAGTTAGTCCCAAATATCTTGGGGGAAGGGGTAAATTTGAGCACTTAGCAGGAAAACCTCATCTAATCCAAGATGAGCACAAGAAGCTGCTCCCTACTCAGAGATGGATTTGTTACCAGGCACCCACCACCAGGTGTGTCCAAATTCCCTGTGAGGTGAGTACTGCAGCTATTGCAAAATTCCACATGTTTTGTAAACACAGGATTGAATTTATTTTTTTTTTTTAGTTTAAATAACATATTTTCAAAACCAGTTTTGCAAAACATTCACATCTAAAGATTATTTGGGAGCAGATTTCAGGGGTATGTGAAGGAAAACGTGTATTTTATTCCTTGATTCCCTTTTCTGGGTGTAAGTATTAATTTTCCAACTTTTTTTTCTGCCTCTGAAGAGCATCTGTTCTAAGAGAACAGAAAATGGAAAGAACACAGAAAAATACTCACAGTTTGGAGTGGTCCAGTTTTAAAATAAAAGCACTAATTTACAACCCAACTTTCTCAGCATGCTCTAACACTGAACTGCAGCTCCTCTGGACTACTGCTTTTTAAATTATTCAGGGATCACATTCTGCAAATGCATCTGTGCAAGTCCAGCGAGTCAGCTCTGTCTGCCTGATTCTTCTGCATGTAGAACATTCCCAGAGGTCTCCTAATGAAAGTGATGCTGAGCAGAAATCACTGCTGGACACACTGGCTTTAATGGAAAAGTTTGCTGGGTTAGAATAATGCCTTTTCATGGTTTTCTCCTTCTGATGTAGGCCAATGTAAAACTTTAGTCTGGAGTGAACACTATTAAAACTCTCTTTTTCAAGACTTTCCAACTTCTGATCATCAAGAATATTAGAAACACAGTATCTCTGTGTGTGAGTTGGAATATAGAGGACAGTGGGTTTGTACCTGTCCACCATCCTTTGAGCAGTTTTGCAGGTCAGCTACTCAGTATATAAAATACAAAGTATGATCCTGGTTTGCACGCATGGAGACTTTAAAGTAACTTTAGGAGCAAAAAATCAAGTGACTCTGCTTGGAAAGAAGGAAGTATTAACCCTAATACATCTATCTCATTATGAGTAACACCAGTTTACTGAAAAAAAACCCCAAAGAAAATAGCAAGTGAAAGAAGGTCAAGAGGACTGACAGTAAACCTGTGGGTCAGGGAACACTGGGTCAGAGATCTCTGAAGATTTAAATACTAAAATGACAGTAAATCTGCAAGCTGTTCTCCATCATGTAACATTAGTATAATTACCAATACCTTTCAAAAAAAGACAATTAAAAATCTTGTATTCTTAAGACAACTTAATTTTTACCTTCTTTCTCACTGTAAAATTACATTGAGAGAATTTAACTTAGAGACCACAAGCTGAAAGGAAGAGCTCACAGGGAGTGGAACAGCATCGTTGGCTCAGGGGACAGAACTAAAAATCCACATTCATTATTCAGGCTGTTACACCAATCAGTTGGGATCTTTAGGCAGGCAGAGTGTGATCCTGCTGGACAAGGTGGTGTTGTATTCCTTGAGTTTGTTTCCAAGAAGTCTGGGGGGAATCACAGATTTCTTCCTGTTCTCCTGGGAGCAGATTTCATGGCCCCAAGGACGTGTGATGATATGAACAGAGGAACAAACTGGCCAAGAACTCAAAGACAACCTTCCCCCCTGCTCCCTGACATGAAATGGGGTGTAAGAAGTGTTCGTGGGCAGCCTGATCTCACACACAGAACAGCCAACAACCATTCCAAAGGGGTCACCAGCAATGGAGGCCATTTCCTGACTGTCTGCTCATCTGAACAGGCAGCTTGCTTCAATTCAGATTGCAATTCTTGGAAATCCAGCTGCACGCTCAAAATTCTCAACTAAATCCTGCAACTTCCAGTGTGAAAAATACACAAAAATATGGTTTAACTGGTGCCATACTCTCCTCCCACTCCCATATGCTTGGTTCAACCAACCATGAAGGACATTTCTTTTCTGATTTTCAACCTTTCTTTCCTCAAGAAGAATGTAAGAATTAAAAATTTTTGAACTGCAAACATTTCCAGTTCTTTAGAATTGCTGCAGTTTGCCTTTACCATGTTATTAATGGCTTAAACATGATTCTGCTTTTTCTCGAAGGTCCTTTGACACATGTACATGCTGATAAGTAGGTGAGCTACACTTACACTTCTGCCTGTAATACTTGCTGTGGCTACTCACAACCCCAAATTTGCTAATGTATTACTGCAAGAAAACCAAATCTGACGTGAAAGGAACTTAATGCAAATAATACTCTCAGGCCCAGCCTGTAAAGGCTTCAAAAAGCTTAATGATTTTCTCAGATGGGCTGTAACAACAAAGAATCTCATGGTTCAGTGTCAAATGTCTGCTAGAAGCCAATGTTCATCACAAGTGGAATGACTTGTTCATCATAGATCCCATCAATAATTGTTTCAGTATGCGAATGTGATCAATGTGCTCTCATCAAGTATAAATCAAGCTGTGTATTTTCTAACAGGACCTTCAGCATTCTCATGGATCCTGCTCCACAGTAAGATTTAATCAATGCATGAGCTCCAGTGACCAGGCATCTTTCTCAAAATGGCAATTATTTACAAATTCCAAACTATAAAAACATCCTAATGTTCTTGGCATAGAAAGTTTAAATGATGTGACTTTGAATATTGAAAGAGGCAAAGTGACTGTGTAGCACTGGATCACACCAGAACTGCATTTGGAGCTGCCTGATTTCAACTCAACATATTTAAATTATGACAGCTGAACAGTGACATCAGTGGGAAAAACTCCATTAGATCTAGAGTACAAAAACAACATCTATCAGAGATAAATGGAAATACCAAGTCTATCCATTTCGTTTCCTAGAGAAATGAGTCCATTTCTACAAGTCAACAGCAGAGTTAAAAGTGGATTCACTTCTTTTTTGGTGTCACTGTCTGAGCAAAGCCAACCAACCCACATGAGAAGTGACACTGCTGCTGCTCATCTCCTTTTTATCAGTTTCTTTTTTCTACCAACTACTTCAAAACACGGTTCTGGCATGAGCTGTCACAGACAGATGCAGACTAACCTGGGTATTTTACTGTAAAAACTGTTTTCTGATCTCTTTAGTGACCAAATAAAGCTAAAATATCACATAATTAAACAAAATTAAACAAAATATTTCTTAAATAGGATAATTTTAAAAACTAATCTTGAAAACAATCTTAAAGCCTTGTTTATGCCTGTAAGGAGTTTTAAATTAAATGCTGTATTTTGGTAATTCCAGAGCAGTTTCAGGCTACAATTGTGCTGCACAGCTTCTTCCCCCACGTTTGGTTGAGCTCCCACTCCTATCTCAGAGGGAAGTTCTGGCAGCACACAAACCCAGCCATGATGTGGGGCATGCAGGATTTCTGCTGAGGAGGGGAGGGCAGGAGCTGCATATCCAGAGGGTGTGGAAGCCCTCCCTGCCTCAGGAACTTGGGGGGAGCCAAACCCTGCAAGGTCTCCTGACGAGGTGCACCACAGTCTCTGTGTGCTGACCAGTAAGACTGAGGATCTGGGAGCACTTTCACACTTTTTGAGATGGGTTTTCCCCACATTCATTTCACATGTTTTGGTGTTTTCCCAGCTCAGGTACTGTTACAAGTGCAAGGGCAGCCTGTTTTCTTTGTGCTCAGAATAGAACAGCAGAAGGAGCAAGTGCACAGGGGTTGCTCAGTTACTTGCCCCTCAACTGACAGATACCCTTTTATAATAATTTCTGATATAAAAGAAATAGAGTTATATATCGATATATAATTCAGGAGATTTTATATTTTCCAATTAAATGCCTTTCAACCTTTGCTCTTTAAAGGTTATAGAAATTCATGATTTTAGCCTCTCCTCAGAGTTCCTATCTTTAGTCATAAGGTCAATCAAATTCCCCTTTTCAAATGTTACATCTTTAAAGAATATGGTAACCAGAACAAAAACAATATCCTAAGTGAGGTCAGAAGATTTCCTAACCTTTACATATATTCCTTGTATTCTTATTCCATTACTGGCTGTTGTACCCCTTCTCCTTCCCCTTGATTCCTGTCTCCATGTCTCATGTCTGTTTTCAGATATTTTACTGATGTCTCCATCGTTTAAAATTATAAGTAGATCCAATCCCCTTAAGTTCTTTTGGGGCTGCTACTTTGCTGGAACAACTTGCAGAATTTCCAGACCCTTTCCTTACCTCATAAAT
This sequence comes from Lanius collurio, assembly GCA_020086605.1. Lineage (NCBI taxonomy): Eukaryota > Metazoa > Chordata > Aves > Passeriformes > Laniidae > Lanius > Lanius collurio. The sequence goes on along the minus strand of JACBWW010000045.1, from coordinate 3,833,547 downwards.
GCTGCTGATGAAATACCACTGTTTGATGGTTCAAAGCTATCTGAAGTTTACTTTTAGAAAGGATTACACTAAAACAAACTCAATAAACTTGTGTGAGTTACATTTGCCATTATTTCCAAATTGTATATATCAAATTCAAGTTTTTTAAAAAGCCACATTTACTAAAATACAACCTGAACCACTAAAATTTGACCATTCATTTAAAGAAATTCAATAAAGAAACCAACTTAAAAAAAACCCCAAACCACTATTGCTCCAAACAGTCCCTCTTATATCACTGGTGTCTAAATTACTAATCTGGCTAACATATTTTGCTGTCAGAGCTAAGATAAACCATCTGGACAATTTTGCTACAAATTCTTTCTTGGCTAAATGTAGTTTTTATTGTAATTTGCCTCATTTCCTCCTAATATAACAACAGAATGTTGCCATGTGGATACATTCCAGTGACCTGACAGACCTGTCCAGCAACTCCAAAATGTCTCACCACAAACTTTTTCTTCATCTCAACATCACCATTTTCTTCTTATTTATCTTCTTACAAAAATGTGATACTGGAACCAGCTGCTAAGAAATGCCAATTCCATCAAAGTCCTGAAACTGGTAACCGATTTTTTTCTGAGTTTATTAATTTTAAGAAACTGTCAGTTGGCTTTTCAGCCACCACACCAGAATAACCAGGGACTCCCCAAGTTCTACTTCTCTTTATACCTGTCCAGTGCCTCTTCTCTCTGTTACATCAATTCCAAAACTCTTATAAACTGCAATCCAGTCACCTCACTGTGCAAATCCATGGCTTTATTGCCACGTTTGACCATGCAGAATTCAGTAAGTTCACTGCACAGGGAACATGAGCAGTGCTGAGTGTTTGGGAACCTCTCCCTTTTGCTGGGTTTAAGGCAGCCCAGTGAACATCCACTCACACACAGGGTCATGCAAAGACACTACAGATGGTCAGACATTGAGAACTTGTCCAAAATTACATATATTAATAAATCAAACCTTTTTGAATCTCATGAGTTAGTTGTTTTGCTGTGATTTGGGGTTTTTTTTTTCCTTCCAAGGGGAAAAAAAAAGAAAAAAAAGCAACTCTGCTCTTTCTATTTAAATATTTGACTAACTGGAGACTGGAATTCACCACTTCCCCCCCAAATTGCTCAGCAAATCAAGTTTCCTCCTAAAATGCATATTCATTCCATAGTATAAAAATGAACACAGAGGTAGAAAGGTTTACATGTCAAATGGCAATTTTCCTAAATGGCTCATGCTTTAACTTGTTTTCTTTTTTCATATCTTAGCCATGACAAAAGATTTAATGGCCATCATTACTCAGATGTTTTGTCAGCATACCATGATGAATGCACTCTGCCTTGGTGTTATTCAGAGTTACCTCACAAGATTTCTCTTCTGTGTTACATTAACAACACCCTTCATACTTAACAATTTGATCTATCACACATTTGACTAATGTTACCCATTAGAGTTCTGTGCAAAGACTTCTTGATTCAGGGAAGATAGTTATTAAAATTAAATATCTCCTTGCCTCTTAAACGCGTATTTTCCTTAATTACTAATATACATTAAATAGGATCAATCCATTAGTGCAGAGATCCCATAAGCTGTCCACTAAAGTAAGTGTAAAGAGAATGTATCATCCATTAATTATAACCATTCCACTCGAGCTGGGGAGGTGCTGCTACCTCCTCTCTCAAAACTCTCTCCCCTGGAGCGTAAGAAAGGAGACAAAAAACAGCAAGGAAAGAGGGGGAAAAGCCAAAATCCTGCTCACTCCAGGACATGATGAGTGCCCAAGGCCCAGCTGCCCCATCGTGCCCCAGCAGGCAGAGAACACTGGGAAGCTCTGGCTCCTTCAGTCCCCAAATCCCACCACACACCCATCAGGGTCCACATGGCCAGACTGGAAGGGATGGCACACCAGGAAAGCTCAGAGGCTGAATCCAAATTAAAACATGAAGGATCAGAGGTGCAAACTCAGGGCAGAAGAGCCCAGCACAGGAGCACTGGTGAAAAACACAAAGCTTCACGTATCAGGCCCCAGAACCTACAACATTTCTTTTTAAAACAGTCATTTTTGCTTAAAAAACATAAACTACCAGTAGATATTGGAGAACATGCTTTGGACACTCGTTCAACTAATGATTGGCTTTTCAAGTAAACTCCCAGCTGAGTGTGGGAAATCAATATGGATTTTTAATGGCTCCTATACATCTTGCTGGATTTGACAGAACTTGCAAACAAACACAAACAATCTTCAGGAAACTATTTTGCTCAATTATAAAGTACGTAAAAAAGATAAATAATGACTATCTAGACATCATCATTATGCACTTCACTCACTTGGAAGCATCAACGATATCAATAAATTATTCAGAATTGTTTTACAGTTTTTGTTCCATCTCTTCATTTTAGAGAACCTAGATGATGGATCTACAAATAAGCTGTTTACTGTGGTCCAAAAGATTATGGAATGGTTTATTTATATTTTTTTCCAGCAGTGCTTGTGCTCCTGAGTTTTTTTCAAAGGGTATTCAGAGCTTTGTTCCTATTAGCTCAATTGATCCTGCATCTTTCACACTTTGATATAAGTATCATAAAATCTTTACATGGAACTACTTCGAGCAGTGGGTTTTTAGCTTGATTTGAATCCCCCTTTGCAAGCACCTTTAACTGCAGGTAACATTTTACACTGCAAACAATAAAAAACAAGATGAAAATGTGGTGTTAATATTCCCTAGAAAATCCCTGAATATTTATTTTATATTACCTGTAATTAAAGATTATAGCACAGAAGTACTGACCACCACCTTTGTTTTCTCCCGCCCTCTTCAAAGTGATTATTTTCCCTTTCTGTCCTACAGAAATTATTTGCACAATTAAACCTCACCAAGACCAGCACAAACTGCTTGTACAAATGCCACAAGCCAGAGGTGAGATTTGGAAAATCCAGCTCGTTATATCTGCAAAAAATGTTTGACTGTTTTTATATAGAGGTGAGGGCATCAGTCATTCCATGCAACTGCAAACAGGGCATAGACATTGTCCTGCTCTCTCATGGAGAAAGGACCAAAGCTGGCAAAATAAGACCTGTTCCAGACCATCACTTAATGAGGGGAATTCCTTCAATACCATAAATTAAACACTCCAAGCACTACATTTATTATCAGATTACAGACAGAACTAGATATACCAAATTTTTAGTGTATTTGCCTACAGCACTATCTGTGGTTTGCTCCACCAAAAAATCTGTATTCCAGTTCTAAAAGCCCAGGAATTATTCAGAACTCGAAATTTTGCAGGCAGAGTCCATTTTTACTGACAACTTTTACAGGCATGTATACTGAGACACGAATCCTCTCCAGTCACCATCTGAAAGTAATCAATGGCACGGGACAAAACCCTCACATTTTAGGGGAGAATGAATCCTTTCACCTTTTTCTTTGGAACCATGATGGAAAACCCTGCAGCAGAATGTGAGGCATCTCCAAAGGGGGTCAATTAAGGAATGACATGATGACTGTAGCTCTAGCACAAGAATAACTCTGCTTGTATTTTTATAACAAGGGGACAGCCTGAATGGGGGGGAGAAAACCCACTCTCTGCCACACTCCAATGTATGTGACAAACTGAATTAATTCCCACATGTCAGCATCCATTTCAACCCCCCCCTCGAAGTTAGAAGTCCATTTCCAAAAGGAGACAGCTGTCTGTAGCCACATCTCAGAGAAATCCGCCTGTCACAAACCCCCCCCCAGCCCAGCGACCTCAAAAGCCACTTCAGAGGAAAAAAATCTGGGTAAAGTTTTGTCAGAAGGAAAAAGGCAAAAAAAGCTCAAGAAAAAAATAACTTATGAAACACCACTTCTTGCTTTCAGAACTTGTACCAATGTCAGATCATTATTTAGCACGAACAAAAATATTTATCCTGGGGATTGCAAACACATGAATGCATTTTATGACGACTTCCCTTTACAGACCCGCAGCTTATTTCTGGCCTCTATTATTCCTGGTGAAGAATGTGCCTTCTGTGCAGGGAAAAAAGTTGGGTGTAAAATGCTACCAGATAACCCAATACAGCCACTGGTTCATGAGGTTCAGCCCTACAGAGAGCTGCACCCCAAACCTCTCCGGGGTTTCTGCCCTCCTCTCCCTGAGAAAGGGCCACAGCTCAGTGCAAGGAAAGGTCAGCAGAGGAAGGAGAGAGGTGTTTTCAGGAGTTCTCTTTGCTAACCTCTCCACAAAGATTCCAGAAATAAGGAAGCACTGGGCTGTCTACTCAGACCAGGGCTAAGAGAAAGAGGATGAGCAGTTTCTCCCACGCTCCCAAGTGAATGCCAGCACTATCCAGGAACAAATCAAGGAGCATTTACTGTATTTCAATAAAATCAAATGCAGTGGTTCCTGCAATCAAGGATTTGACTGGATTTTTACCCACAGCAGAGCTGTGCCCACGAGAGCCTGCACTGCAGCTCCCAGCCTGATCCCGAGCTGAATTCCCTGCCGTGGCCTATCGGCCATTCATCTGTCTGCAGTTCATTTAGAACTAAACTTAGCACAGGAAAAGGACACTTCAAAGCAACTATACAGAGTATTGTGAAATACTCTAAGAGGTTTAGGGCATTCAAGGAAGAATCATTCCAGCCTCCTAAAGAGAAACATCACTGACCCAAACGCGCTTTGTGCAGCTGTCACTGGCTTTGTCAACTGTGCGAGCTCAACAAATACAAGAAATTGTATTTATCTCCTCTGCCCGTTTCCCATTTACACAGAGTTCGACAGGCTCGTAATTAACAGCCTCAGAGAGAGTCAGCTCCTGAAATTAAGCAGCAGAAAATGAAGAGAAGTGAGGAGGCTTGTTTGAAAGAGAAATACCTACGCAAAGCACAGGCTTACACAGCTTAGGGCAGACTTGTTGCAATCTAAAAAAATACTACAACCATGAAATCTATGATGAGAATGCTCCATATAAAAACCACCACAGGATTAAGTTCAAGAAAGGAATTTCTCATGCAAACTTTGCACTCTAATCTGAACTTTTACTGTAAGCATTCACTTTCAGTTCAATTATATTTCAGAGGATATTTAGCCAAATACCCTGGAAAATTTGACTTGCTCTTGTCTACTTTAGGAATTAGAGGGGACCAGAGATCACAGCTGTCTGGAACAAGATTATGTTTGCAAAGTACAAAAATATTAAAGATGGGAATACTTTTAAAACAAACAAACATAAAAATCTCAAAGCAAACACAGATATCTTTCATCTTATTAAGAAAACACATGACTATTTCCTTTTTCATTCTCTACAAAAGAGTCTTATTCAATTGTATTAAAAAACCCTGACAAATTCCGACAGACTTTCCTCTTCCACACGAATTTCTAACCAATTCTGTAAGCACACACCGTGCAGCAAAGAATGTTTGGGGAATAAATGATGCCACAGCAAAATAAAATGCACCAATTCCTGCACAGTGAGTTCTTGAAAGAATTCCAAGATTAAAGGAACATAAAAAATGAATTACCCTTTTTCACCTCTCATGAGAGTAATCCTCCAGGTCAGCTTTGAGGTACATCTGAAACAAATGGTAAACTGTTTGGTAAACAGAAGGATTTTTCAGCAGCCCTTTTTGAAGGAATCATGGGAAAGTTTAGATCTAATCACAGCATAAAGATGAGTTCAAACTAAGGTTGGATCTTTTTTACACATCCTGCCTATGAAACATACTGCATGGAAAATGCAGGGGCTCCAAGGGACCCATTCATACCAGTGACCTACTGTCTCTGCTCTTATTTTTAGCAAGCACTTTCTTAGGAAAAAGTTTAGAATAAAGTTTTCTTAGGAAGAACTTTATTATGCTACTTATAATTTTGTATCTCAAATTAGTCCCAGTAAGACAGACAGTGGTGTCTCACTTGCCATCACTTCAGCAAAAGGAAAGGAAGAAAAGAAAGTTGAAAGTAACAGAACATCAACTGAAGTTTTCATGGTTTCCAAGAGTCTGGTTTCCAGTTTGTGCCGAGGGTTCTGTGCCACCCTGACCCCAGGCAGGGCACAGGCAGATGGTGGTTCCAAAGGCTGCTGTTATCAGTGCAGCCACAGCCAGCACTGAAAAACACCTCCAAATGCTTCTCATCCTCGCTGTCCTGATGCACAATTCAGCCTGGAATACACTGCTTACAACCCAGTGAAGAGCTTTTCCTGATCTCCTGCAAACACAACAACTGGGAATTCTCAGGACTTCAGAAAAGGCAGGGCTTGGACACAACATCCCCTCCCCACACCCTGCACTCAGCTGCTGTGAAACAAACCCACAGAGAAGTTCCTTTTTTCATCCCCTTATTAACATGAGCAATGGGACTCTCCCAGGAGCTGTGGCTCCATCGCTGACAGGAATCATCCCACCTATGCTTAAAACAAAACCAGCCAACTCTCAGCTGCAGAAACAGCATTTGTATTTCTCCAAAAAGGGATGGCAAGTCTTTAATTATTAAACCAATTGCATTTAGCAGATGGTCAAAGAAAAGTACTTTTAAAAAGTTGCCCAGAGGGTTATAAAAACGAACAAGCTCCAACAGCTGCCAGCTGGTGCGTGAAATCAATAATGAGAAAACGAGTCCGACTGTATCTTTGTGCTCATTGTCTGGCCCAAGCCAGGCAGGACAAGGGACTGGGACGTCACAGCCCTGCTGAATGGATTACGTGGATCTAATTAGGGAAAGACAAACATGTGAAGCGGGGCTGTAAGGAGGGAGCCCGTGCGGGATGGCCGCAGGGCCGGCCTGGTGCTGCAGGGCCCAGCCAGCCCCAGGCCCGCAGCCTCCACAGCCAAAACACAGCACCAGCACAAAGGCCAAGCTAAGCAAACGTAAGGAATGTTCTACTGATCTTCTACAGTTGAGGCAGAGCCTAAAAATTAATGAAAATGCGCAAAATTACTGAACTAAGATGTTTACGGAATGCTTTTCTGGATTTAATCGCTATAAAGTGTGGCTAAGGACATAAATTAATGTTAAGTCTCAGCCTCCCAAGAGCAGCAACCTGGTTTATCACTGCTTTTTGTTCTCCAATCTATGCTCGGATTAGAGTTTTTTGAACCATGGGCCTCTCATCAACCTTAAAACAGTATTAAATTTCTACAATAACGTGACAAGATTTCAAGCAAAAACGTAGAGGGAAAATAAATACTAAAGAGGTAAAAATCAAATCAATTTTAAAAAGTAATTTTGTTTTATTTAAATCATTTTAACAAATGAAAACTTATCATAGGCACGTGACTACTTTGTATATAAAAACAACAGATAGTTTTTCTGGAAGATTATTTATTGGCTTAATACCTTATTCCATGGCCAAAATCATCCCCTAAATTAGCAGAACCCATCAGTTTAGTTCAGCAAGCACTAGGGGTTTTGTCTGGGGGGTGGGGGAAGGGGTGTAGTGTTTTTTTTAAGGTTCACCCTGGAGAATGATGGGTTGTTTGATGATGAAGGGGGTGGGAGAGGGAAGCAGTCACATGTGAGAGTAACAAAACAGAACTGGGAAAAGTACATTGAGTAAAATTTCAGCTGCTGCAGCAGTGTGCTTAAAAACCAGAGACACCTCACAGTTAATGACAGAAGTGTATCAAATCCCAGGATCTTACTGACTTGTCGCTGTGGTTTTTCCAGGGAAGGTCCATTGATAAACAGACAGAAAAGCAGATTAAGATAGGCAGAATAAATTATTAATTGCTGCTCAAGACAGCCAAGATAACTCAACACAAAAGCATTCCAAATGTTATTTTTAGCATATAAATAGTACACAGTGTTTTAACTTACATCAGCTGTTTTCTTTATCAGATTTTTATCTGAAGATGGGAACAGCATACGTCCCTTCAGCTCCCATCAGCTGCTACACTTGGTAGGACTTTATCTTGGGAAGAAAACAGAGCTCTGGGCTGGAACTCCTTCAGCTGGTTTTGTAGTTACTCAGGGTAGGACATATTGAAAACTTTTCTTGTGCACACAAAGCCCCTGGTCTGTATTAATGCATGGAAGTGACACTTCCTGGGGACATCCGGATACAGACCACGCAATTAGCATCAGTTCATGCACTGGAACCTGCTTTTTGCACATAAAAAACTGGCTTTATTTCCACTCCCGTGACAGACAGGCAGCCACAACCCATCCACACTGTGTGCAGGGTGCCAGTGCTGGCCTGCATGCAGTGAGCAAATATGATGCACAGTTACATCCATTCTGACACCTATTTGGGGAAGAGAGACAGCTTCCTGGATGTGCCTGGAACTGCATTTTCATTGCCATCACAGTTTGCTTCTGTTTTTAAGAAAACCTAGGATTTGTAAACAAGGTTTATTTTCAGAAGCTCAATTTACCTTCTGTTATCACATAAATTCTGTATCAATAAAGTGCCACCATCATTTTTCTTTGCTGCTCAGCAAGGCTTACTTTCCATCACCCAATATATGAACTGTAGATTGCTAGCACTGAGCATTAATTTTGTCTATTCATTTATTTAGGAATCCTGAAGCAGACTACTGAAACATTGCTTACAGCAGAACTGTAAACTAAAAGGCACTGGAATAATAAAGATAAGGCTGTCCCATTTAGAAAGGGAAATTTCTACATTCTTGGGTAAACAGAGGGCTCTCATAAATCGAGCAATGCCTTTTAGTGTTGTCAGTGTGACTTGAGCCTACATGGCCCATTGTGTTCCCTAAGAAACTTACTTAAAATATTTACTGTAGAATTGTTTTTAGCAAGAATGATGAATAAATTTAACTCTTTTTAACAAAATATTTTGTTGAAAGTATGCTTTTCATGAAGTTCCTTTTAATATCTGAACAAACACATCACTTGTAAGAATCATGGCTTCCAGGCTCTGTATTTGCACGTGTGCACAGAGATTACAAAGACACACAGACATGGGTCTTGTCTGTAACCTACAACTATGAATTCTACAGGAATCACTTCATTTTAATCAAATTCTGCAACCTGGAAGTCCCCATCCCCTTCTAATGACAGTCACACAATGTCTTGCCTTTGGTGAGCCCAACTACATGCACCAGTCCTGGCTGAAAACCTCCATGAAAATAAAATTAGATAGTTGTGCTCAATCTTCTTTATTTGTATACCCATCAAAATTACCTCTCTGACACTCAGATTATTTACTGGAAGATCAAGAGAAATAGCAGGGAATATGTAAAAGGTGGGGGGGAGAGAAGATTATGATAAAAGCAACAGCAAAGAACACGAGACCACTTAAGTCAGTGTCAGCTGTGTTACTTTAAAACAAAAATGTACCATCTGACAGAGGTTTGGTGAAAAATCATTAGAGGTTGTCAGTCCAGCCCAGAGTGGACAGACCAATCCCCCAGGAGTCCTGCAGCCATGACCAGCAGAGCTTGGCAGACCCACCAGAGATCAGGCAGTGCAGAGGCAGAAGAGAAAAAATCATTCTTACTCCTGGAATGGCTCATGGTGTGTCTGAGCACGGCTCAAGCACAGGGATTTAGGGAGCCCCTTGCAGAAGCTGGGAATTGCAGACTACAGAAGTGTCAACTCCACTTCCACAGCCACTTTTACAGAAAACACAAGTTACAATAAAGCTTCAGAGCCCAATGGAACACTGAATACACAAGATCAGACTCCAAAACATTCTGTTATCTGCAGCATTTTACTAATCACTATTGTATTTTTTCTTAACCTATAAGAAACACTTCTATAAATACATTCTTTCTAACCAGGTAACTCCTACTCAAGCTGCTCATTTTGCTAAAAAAAGCCCACATTACATTAATTTTAAAGCACGTGCATAACTTGAGACCTGGTCATCTTCTACTCTTCTGTTTTCACTACACAAAAATAATCACTTGTGTTTGTACAAAAAATTTCTGTGTTAAGATAAAGTAACTTTGAACTTCAATAACACAAGTTATATTTAGCACAGCTAAATAAAGGTATTTAAAAGTCATTGACCATTTATATTTTACAGCATGAAATGCTGCTTCTAAAGTGAATGAAAATGGGGTTTTTAATTTTTTTTTTTTTAATTATGTGAGTCTTACTAGAATAAAACCATCCTTAGTGAAAAAGCCAATAAGATTTAGTTATGGCAGGATGTGTTACAATTGTCACAGGGTAATGGTAAAAGGACACTGATGGTGATGTTTTTAATTCTATTTCAGAAACATTCACAGAAAATATATAAATAACTTGCTTTGCAATGAATAAAACAACTCTTCTGCACTGCAATTATAAAAATACAAACAGCCTGGCATGAGCACAATGACCTGGATCACCTTCAGTCCAACAGCAGCCACCCTCTGCGTCATTTCTCAAAGATGAATACAGGTAATTACAGAAATACATGGTGAGCACCAGCCAAAATCCAGACAAAAAGCAGCACTAAGTACAGCTAAAAAATCAGGAATTTTTTATCAAAAAACTTAAAATTTTTCCAAAGCTACAATTTATCATAAAACCCAGAACTTTTCCAAAGCTACAATTATGAAATATTTATCCTAGAAGCGCTGTCATTTACAAAATTCAGGGAATATCTGCACCCAAATCAAACACATTAAAGTGCAGTGGAAGTACCTGAACAACCTTAATCCTGTGCCTCACCTGAAGGGCTCAGAGCCAAGGACCCTCAGGACACTGAAGGCAATCGTGTATTTGGCACATGCAATAAAGGTTAGGACACTGGTATAAAAGGAACTTTTGAAACTTCATTATTCCCCATCACAGAGTAAGTACTGGGGCCCATTGTGGCACACCCAAAATCTTGCCTTTTTCACCCTAACTTGGCCAGATCTCTTCAAGGAGTTCAAAAAAGCTCAAAAGCTCAGGAGATGGGAAACTGAGGCTGGTTTTTGAAAAGCACCTGCTGTTGGATTAACTCTTTGTTCTTTACAAAGGCAAAACTGAACAAAGTCACATAAATACTGTCTCTGGTTTCAGTGGGAGTAGATGGGTTTTCTTCAGAAAATCCAAGGCTCTTTCTGTGATTTCTGACTCAATTCTGCATCAACAAGCAAAGATCACAGCCAAAAATTGTGCCTCTGCTTCTCCAAGTTCTCTATGGTACCACTTCAAAAAAACCACCTCTCTAGTACTGACGGTTATTTTTTGAAGATTACATCTTTCAATCAGTGAATTTCCAGGAGGTATTGCTGCCTAGGAGAAGGTGCAGAGCTAAGATAATGCTATTTTGTTCTTCAGGAAAGAATTTCAAAGAAGGCAGGAGTGAAAACCAGGAAGGCCAAGAAGAGTAACAAAAATACTGGTAACAATCAGCCCTGTGTTACTGATCCCCCTCAGACATGGCCATGCAGGAGCCAGGGACAGCTACCCCAGGTTTGGGGTTTACCCTCAGTGATTTACTCTGTAACTCCAAACCTTTTTAAAACTGGGGGTTCCTGCAGCTCTCACAAGAGGCAATTCACCTGAGGTTTCATGCAAGACCTTTTAAACTGATTTTCATGTACTATTAGTTCACAATACTGGAATTCAGGTTTTTGGCTTGCTTTGTAAGGTTTTTCTGTCACAAGGATATGCAGAGCTCTACTGAGAGCTGGCTTGGTGGTCTGTTCCTGCAAAGGTAGGACACTCAAAGCAGTGAATGCAGGTCCATGCTCCACGCTGAATTCCATGATGAATCACTACACTTGGAAATACACTTGGAATTCCACCTGAAGGTTTCTACAGCTCACAGTGGGGATCTGTCGTCCTTGCTGCAGCACTGACATCTCCACTATGTCTTTTCCCTATCCAGCTACTGCAGGTGTTCCCAAACTTTGGGATATTTCCTTCAGACAGAGTCTCTACACATATATTCACATTGTTTATATCTGTTAATAGTTTAGTAATGTGTAATTTGTTCATTTGTTGATGAGAATCCAACAGAAAAATGTATGGAGCTGCTTCCATTAATGGGATCAGGAATCTTTCATAATAGTGACTCATTAGGGAAAACAACAGACAGAAAGACCAAACTAATTCCTGTAACACAAAATTTAATCACCTCCCTTTTCTCTCACCGTCCTCAAAAATACAGGTAAGACACCAGTTTGCCCCTGTATTTACATTGCTTCAACTCCCAGTTAAATAATATAAAAATAGGTCAAAGATCTATCCCTGTCCTGGACTGTTTTCAAAACTGGACACTAATGAAACTTGATTCCCTTCATAAAATTCTGTCTACCCAGAATATTCTTGCCTGCAATGAGACTTGTTGGTACTGAGGGTTAAATCAAACGGAGCAGGACTTTCAAGTAGCCACCCAGACTACTGCAAATACTAAAAAACCACTTGTGGACTTCAGGCTACATCTCACATTCTGATTTATCATAAGCTCTCTTACAAGGTAATTTGCTCGGTAAAACTCAAGACCTTTCACCCTGCTAGCACCAGAACTCTAAGAATACACACTTAAACAATAAGTGTGATACTAATCCTGGCTACTCCTACAGAGGAGAGCTGCTTCCTCTGTACTTCCAGATCCATTAAACTGAGGGGAGGCAGCCAAGAATCCCTCTGAACCCACGGATCTCCCATGTAGCACTGAGCTATAAATATTTTCCACGCTCAGGGTTCAAGCAGCAGCAGCCTGTAACAAAAAGCTGCGTTCCCAACCGCATCCTAATGGGATCTCCCAACTCCAGCGCTGCTGCTGGGCTATCAGCACATGAAAGTCCCGGAACAAGAACTGAAACAACGTGATGGGTTTCCATTGTCCTTGAAACCTGCCTCCTCCTCGGTCCCCTTTGTGAGCAGGGCGCTCACACAGCCCCGATCCATCCACGCCTGCATTCACAGCTCACCAATACTCATATGCAGCAAGGTCAGAAATTTTTTTTTTTTTTTTTTTTTAACATTCTTTGATTAATGCTGAGAGCTGCAGCATGTTTAGACAGGGTCGTGACCTCAGGCATCCATTTAATCAAATTTCTCTGCTGCTTGTCCCAGTGGAGCCATCGCAACAAGAAACTCTCTCAATGAAAAAAAAAAAGGAAAAGAAAAAGAAAAGGAAAAAAATGCACACTTCACATCTCACATTGTTTACATGCTGTTAAGTAATTATTTCACTCTTCGACCCCCACTGGCCATCAACAGACAAGTCACCTCCTTGGAGATTCTGAAAAGCTTATTCAGCTGTATATAATTCATTTTGTCTCTTTCCTTCATTGTGAAGCTAACTGCTTAGCTTAAAGACTTCTTTGTGAATACTTAAGTACATGGTGTCCATGCTAATGATCTCACTAATTATAAGCGTATTTATCATATACAAAGTGTTCCCAGCTATTCTTTCCCAAAGCTATCCTACTCCAGCTCTACCATCCAGCAGTTTCTCACCACATATTTACCCAAACACATGTGCACGCTGCATTTCCCTGGAATTCTGTCATTACCTGAGTGACCAAGCAAGTTGCTCAATATTTGCTCAGGAGTTTTCAATAACACTCTGATCTTTTATGCAGCTCTTCTCCAGGGCAAAGTGCAGAAATGAGCCAGGCAGGTAATAAAGAATTACAGTTTGCCTTTATCTAATAGCTCCATCAGTCAGAGTAATAGAGTTGGATAAAATGGTAACCTATTCACCCGGTTCTTCTTAATTGCTACCCTAGGATGCAAAAAGTAGGGGCAAGAAAAAAGTTTATTTCTAATTGCAGTTCAGAAATTAGAGGTGAACGACTTGAAAGCATCTAATACCCTCCTCTTCAAACTCAAATGAAAACTGACTGCAGATGGAGACAGCACAACCACAAAACCAGATGACTGGGGGGAAAAAGCAAAGGAGGGGAGCAGTGTGGATTTGGGGGAACAAAAGGATTTGTTTTACATTATGATTTTTTTTTTTGGTCTCTTCTTCCTTCCAGAAAGAAAAACACTCACATGAGCTGGTAGAGTTATGAGGAACATGGTGACATGATGTGCAGAGCATCCTGCTGAAGAGGTCTACACCCTCAGTGTACTCCAAGGGCCAGAGTTTACACACTCTCATCAAAACTTGCCCACTAAATAAAAGACTACCTGGATCAAATGGGACAGGGAGAAAGGAAGAAATCAAAATGAAACAGGATGCTGGAAGATTAGGATCAGTTGGAAAGGAATGTAAGTAACAAGGATAAAATCAGGCACAAGTAAACCAACGGATATGTAATAACAACTGAAATTCCGCCTAACACTGATTCCTGCACACAGCACATGCTAGAAACAGCCAGTTTTTGACAAGAAAACTGTCCCTTCAGACAGAAATACATCTCAGCAGATCCAACACACTTCTTTACTTGCTAAACTCTACTGAAATTTCTGTGTACATGTTTGTAAATATGACAGCATTGTTCCATTTCTTTTAAAAACCCAAATCATCTTTCAAGACAAGGACCTTTCACATTTAGCTTTAATGGGAACAGGAAATTGTCACAGATACAGAGAAAAATTTAGGAATAGGGGATAGATAAAAATAAAAGAAAACCCTTTCCTCTTAATCTCACAAATTACCCATTGCTACAGAGAAGCATTCTCAACTCTATTAATTATTTGATATTCATCACTATCTCCAGAGAATAACTGACATGCACATGAACACCAAAATAATTGCATTGAGCAAGCACTACCTGAATTGTTGCAATATATGACTTAGGCAGATTATTAATTTAATGAAATATTAGCTGTGACTTTTTCTTTGCATTCTGTAATTTGTTGAGCTCAATACTATGGAATTTATCAGCTGGCATAATACTTACAACTCATGTAACTACTCAACATTAAATTCTTTTGTTTCTATGATGTTACCTAACTCCAAAATTGCTTTAGATAATAAAAAAAGAAAAAAGGAAGAAACTAAAATTTTTGTCAAGAGCAGAATTTGTTTCTACACAGGCAACACATCCATTGCACAGCTTCTCTGTTAGCACTTCTTGCCCAATAGCAGTGTTGGTGTAATATCTATGTGATAATGATGTTATCACAACCCTGTGCTCAACTGCTTTTAGAGAGACAGCAATATTAAAGTCAGTATTTTGCATTCCTGCAAATTACTAATAATTTAAACTGAAGTCTTCCACATCTGATAACTGCTTCCATCTTAAGTTTGTGATGGAAATATGGGAAAGCAGGTTGCTGCTCCTTTATTAATAATATACCAGTCCTTTATTGAAAAACTTTAGCACCTCCACACACTGAAGTATGGGCTGGACTATTCCAAGAAACAAATTCTGGAGTCATGAAAATATGTCAACTCCCCCTCATCATAAACAAATTCTTTAAGCCTTTGAATAAATCTGATATAGTAAATGTTAATTATGCAGTATCTGAGTTATCAAAAATTTCCATGTGATATAAATCCCTTTGCATTTCTCTTGTTAGGTTACAGAATTTTAAATAAAATTTTAAAAAACTAACCCAAATTACAGTTCTTTTTTGAGGGAGTCCTGTAGAACAACCAGCCTGGAGTACAGGATAAGGGGAGTGCTGGCAGTAGCCTCACTTCCTTCCAAGGATGTTCCAAAGGAACTCAAATCAAAGGAAATAAGAAGTATTTAGGATTTCTCTTAGGATAACTCTGACTGTATCCTGAACTCTTACTTATGGTTAATAGTGCTGATGATGCTGTGTTGGGGAAGACATCAAATCTGGATAAGAAGCAGAAGGAAAAAGGGAGGGTGGAATTGGAGCAGGAATTAAATTGATCAAAGAACAACCATAGGTCAAAAAACTGATGGTGTTTTCACACTCTGCTGGAAAAAGAAAACAAAACAAGGAAGGAGTCTGGAGATAAAACTTCCACAGAGTTTAACCCACACAAAAACCACAAGCTGCAACTTGAAACTTCTTTAAATGGAATCCTGCACATCAGGACAACACTCGGGGCAGTATTTGGGATGAGAGGCTCCACCTGCACCTCCCTGCCAGCTGCTCCAGAGCAGCAGAGCCAGGCTGGAAAGGTGGGCACAATCCTGAGCAAGCCCAGGGCTCAGGTGTGAACCCAAACCCTCCCAAGGCCAGAGGACCAAGAGCACTTGCCCCCACGGCACAGGTACAGGACATTTATTCATTTTAAGCTGACAGAGAACCCTCAGAAGCAGGGCAGAAAAAGCTGCATTAGCACCAGAAGGAAACCCACTGCTGGCAGATAAATGGGTGAAACTCTGGGCTCAACCCCAGTAATTCTGTACCTGGTGATGGTGTGTGTAAAAACCAGAATGGGAAATTGCTGATTTCCATCAGTGTCATGGCAATTCAGCAGCAAAGTAAGAGCAGTGACATCCTGATCCATCCTCTTTCCTTGGTCCTGTCCACGCAAAATTTACCTCACTCTAAGGCAAAGCTTTAAAGAAAATCTGAAGGAAGAAAACACCATGAAATTCCCTATTTACAGAGGAAAATGAATACTCCTTGTCTGTTGGAGAGTTTAAGAGTTCCTGTCTAATTCAGGTTTTTATCCATAATTCTGATAACAGACATTGTGTTTTCTTTAGGGATACTGCTAATAAACCAATTCTAATAGAGTCAAGTGCAAAATTCTTCCATTTTACTATTTTTTTTTTAATCTATAAATGCAAAATACAACTCATGCCTCCAAGTCTCATTTCCAGCAGTTATTTTAACTGCCCAGGCTTTCAGAAATTTCAGGAACCACTGCATGCCTGGACTGAATTGGGAAAATTTAATACCGTGTAAGATATGCAGATAAAATATGAATTCCAGCCATGTAACAAAAATGCCGTTGACAACATGTATATTATGCAATTATGACTGTCATTTTATTACTGTTATTAATTTATTAGTATAATTGCAATTTTTTTCAATGTCATAATGTGATAATAAAGGACTTGTCATTACTACGTTAACCTCGGAACATCTCTGACCTCAGGGGAGGTAGCTGTACGCTTTCAGTCCAAAATGAGCTGTCAGTTACCACAACGAGATTTTGATGACTACATTATCTTGTAATTAAATGTCTCAACAAACTTCTCCTTTTGATTGACAGGTAGTTAAGACTATCTTTGACCACAGGGCAGTTTCTTTATTTTTCAAGAATAATTTTTCAGCAGTGAAGAAGAAAGACAAGAGTTTAAAAATTAAAGTGTTTTGAACTATATATTAATCTATATTTGGTACTTATAAGACAGTGAAAATTCCACCAAATTGCATTATCCTCAGCCCAAGCTATGGCATTTCAGTGACAACTTTGATTGATTAAAGGAGTTTATGCTTTTATTATCATTTAGGTCCTTATAGAAATAAATTGTTTAGATTTTACATTTTTTCCCCTTTCACATGAATTTTTAATTTGTAGGACAGTAACAATGCTTAGAGTCAATACTGATAGCTATGAGGAGTTCCCATCAGTAAGAATGTTTTAGGAGATACTCATAAAGGTTTCTTTCTGATGATTTGGACCATGTAGAAGACCCACAGAACTCAACAGAAACTCAGTTGATAATGGGTTTAAAAGAACAAGCAACATAAATTATCCTCCACCAGAACATCCATCCTCTCAAACATGACTTTTTGCCACAGCAGATCCTCAGCGGAACCGAGGCTGGGAGAGCATCAGGGCCAAAAAGACCCCAAAAAGATCCCAAGATGAGAAGTGAGACACAACACAGAGCAGCAACCCTGATGTCCTCTCTCCAAAGAGAAGCCTTTTCTAAAGGAGGGAGGGTGGAAGCCCCTTCCACTGACAACCCCCCACTTGTACCTTGTGAGGATCATCCCTGGCCACCCCTGTCTCCTACAGCCTTGCCCTCCCATGGAGTTGTACATCCAAACTGGTCCTTCCCTACCCTGGCAGCCTTTGCTGGAGCTCAGGAGGACAAAGCAAGCAAAGTGAGGATTAGAGGTGTTCAGATCAGTTTCTCCTCCCTTTGAATGGGATCTCATCCACAACCAGTCTAAATTCAACATGAACAAAGGATGAACTACATCCTTTCCAAACAAATTCTGACATCAAACACATCCTACATCAAATACAATCTCAATAAAACATAAAGCCCTTTGAAACGCAGAGAACTGTAGCAATAGCAAATTTTGATGGTAATAAAATAAAGCAAGGGCTTTCCACAGCAACATAAAGGTCACACAGGTTTGGTGCACCTGAGGCACGTCCTCAGCACAGCCAGTAGCGACAAAATTTCTTTCCCATTTGTGCTACAATTAATATCAAATTATTTCCAGGGACACAGCAGCAATTACTCGCACGTCATTGTCACTTAAACTGTCAGGCCTGTGGTTTAACCTTTCAGGAAGAATCCAGTGAATCAGAAGCTGACACGACAACACACAGGCACAGGCACAAGGAGAAGGTTGCCCTTATCTGCTGATGCACTCTCTGGTTTCGGTATTTCCCCATTTCCCCCACGGCTGCGCTGTTGAAATCCAAATCTTATCGAAGACTTACGTTACCAATGTTCAGTTTTTTCATAGATTTCACACTGTGCAATGTTCTCTAAGAGTTCTCAACTCTAAGAGTCATGTACATGTATGGGGAACCAGCTTTCCTTTGAAGAAAAAGAAAAAAGCAGAAGGCTGAAAGCAAATAAAATCTTAATTTTTATGAAATTCATGCATTTTTAAAAACTGTGTTAATTTATTTGCTGATACTCAATTTTTTTCACCTTCCTTTCTCTCACATTTCCTCATTTTAGCAACACATCTTCCTGCACACTGTTGGACCTCAAGAGCTTTATTCAGATATTGAGGGCATTTAATAAACAGCACAAGGAAAAGTTGGGATGAAAATCTGAAATGACAAAAACGTTGCCCAGCATGTTAAAGTCATTTATGTGGAATAAACTGCTGAGGTTTAATACTGTGCATGTAATTTCTCTGAATTGTTCAAGACAATGACAATGGCAACACTTAACCCTATTTTGGGTTGAATTTCAGTTGCTATCAGGACACCTGGATTTCTTGAAATGTATTTCATACTCCAAAATGTATATTTAAAGTGATTTACTTTACAAATACCTGTTCTTGCAGAAATGACACTAAATAGCTCTGTTTGCACAAGGGAAACTGCTACTTATCGAGCATGGCAGTGGCAATTTTTTTGCTATTAATTATTACTTCCTGTGAAAATCAGACACCAAACAAGTTATGGGGATGTACAGTGCCACAGACATTATATTGCTTAATGTTTTCCCTAATTTTGGCCACAAGACTTAGTTGAGTCAGTCTGTATTGGCAATACACTTAAACTACTGATAAATAGATTAGCTTTTTCATTTGTAGAAAGAAAACAAAGAAGTTTGCTATCAAAATTGTACTAAAAAGATCTCAATATAAAGGGGGTTTCTGTGTATTAAAAACTGTGACATATATACACACATGTATATAGCTATATCTAAAAAATAAAACTATTTATTCTAGACTACAGGTCAAGAACCTATCTGAACATCCTGATACAGGATACACCAAATGAGCAGACAACCTGTGGGGACAATGCAAACTTCAGGAGTCATTGTAAAATAGATCTTCTAAAAGGTAATGTTTTAATTTACATTTTATGTAAGAACGCTGTGCACATATTCTACAGATCAAAGTGAAATTAAAAATACTGAAAACATCTAGAATAATGCACCTTAAATGACACTGTAAAATGATGCTTTTAAGAGTATTTGATTTTGCAAAAGACATTTTAAGGTAACATTAAATGAAAATATATTTTGAAGCCCCTTAAACTTGCAGAGGATGTTGCAGTGCTTGTTCATATCAAAGGCTAAGATGTAAAATCCAGAGCTACAACATAAGATCCTTTATTCTGTCCCCCTGGCAATCTCGAGCTGACCTCTGCAGACCATATTCTCTGGAATACTTTGGGAATATCTGCAAAGCCAAATACCTCACTTAGTCCCCCCTGCCCTCCTGAGTGAGTTGGAAGTGCTCTGCAAGAGGATTACTTCCAGCCTTCAAAACATTTGGGGAAGGAGAAGATTCAGCAGTGCTTGCAGCGAGGCATGGATGTGTCCTGTCCTGAGAGGAGCAGTGTGCCAGGGAAACTCCCCTTGGAATTCTGTCACTGCAGCCTCACAGACACCTCCACTGCTGCCTCCTGCAACTGCCACCAATTAGTTCAAAGTTGGTGGAAATCATTTTATCCTGTGTTTCAATGGAGGGGTGTGCCAGAGGCAAGATTTCCATAGAGGAAAGAGTGGGAGTTGTGTTCCCCACTCCGGCTCTGACACACCAAATTCAGACATTTGGGTTTTTACACATTTCCACAGGTCTGGGAGCAGCGTTTTCTCTCAGTTCCTCCAGACTGTGTCAGGCAACAGGCACAACACCATGGGCTGCCTCTGTCTGGAGGATGTTTCCTTCCTTCAGGAAAGTGCACTAATTCATCAGTGATTTAACCTATAGACATTTGAAGGTTGGAGAGCACCTCAGAGGGGCTGTTGACCTTCAGCAACTGGAAGAATTGAAGCTCCAGCCTTAGTCAATATATATTTATCTTTCTGTTGGGACTATTACAACTGTTCAAGTAATGCTGACCTTGAAACTTCTGCACACGATGCACCAGAATAATGATCCCTGAAGGAAGAGTATAAAAATACCTAAATAGGATATCTAAATCCAAAATGCACATAAAGATAAAAGGAAGCATTTCAAAATGTGAAGTCGCTTAAGATGAGGTAATATTATTGAGGCTCCATTAATTATAATTTGAATAACATTGCTAAATACCATAATTATACATTTCTAAATATTTTAATGATAGGATATAATTTATGTCAAAGACCTTGTTTGTTTCACTGTGAAATCTTTGCCTATTTGTAATTAATTTAATGTCTGACTGACAGCCTCATAAATCGAAATCATCTTCATCTTCTGGAGATGCAGAACACCAAGAGCACAAAGCCTTAACCCTGGGCCTTGGGCTTTTGCAACTTTGCTGCAGACAGAAAATTACAAGAAATAAAATGGTTTCACGTAATATCCCAGTTACTTTTGCCCTCACATTTCACACAGAACTTCTTCTCAAATTTGAGATTCAAACAGCAGCCAGGACCAATTACATTAATCAAAAATATTATGGTGCTACCTACAGGCACCATAAAATGAACCCTCCCTGGGGCCTCTCTTTTTCTAATACTCAATACCTGACAGGGGCAGCTGGAAAGTTTTTTAAAGCATATTTTTGGAGATGATTTCTCCAAAGAGAAAGCTAAAACTCTCTCTTGGAGGTGGCTGGAGTAAAGATGAGAATCATCAGAAGGAGGCTTTGAGCACAGAATATACTGACATAGTTTCACCTCCAGCCTTAAAACAACCATACTCCATATGTAAAATTATATTAAAAGATCTCCAACAGAAAAGCACATCCAAAGTCTTTGTCTGTTTGACTTCTCTTCAGGACATTCCAAAACCAACACAAAAATCCTTTAAATTCCAACTGCAGCTACACACCATCCATCAGTGACCCACCTGAGCTATTTACAGGTTTTAATTGAAAGAATTACCATTTAAAAACTCACAGTAAAGACAGTCTGTTAGATTTTTAAACCCACTACTCTCCTCACTCAGGCTCCTCCATTCTCTTTTCTGGAGAGCCCAGGGCATTACCACAACGCTGATCAGTGGCATCAGAGACATCAGTACACAAAAACACCCAAAATCACTGTTATCAAGGAATAGTTTGTTTTCTTCCTCCATTTGGACTGTTCATCTCACTTCAGAAGACCCAGTAACTACCTGAAGAAAACCATCTCGCTTGAACACTTTGTTAACAAGGAGTAACTTATTTTCAAGTGCAAATGTGACCTGAGTCAGCTACCAAATGTATAAAATAAACATGTCCACATCTTACAAATTATTTTTCAACCTCAACACAGATTTCATAACTGTCAGCTTTCTGGCTGTCTGGAATTTTCTATTTTCTAAAAGCCTGAATCAACAGAATCAGCATTATTCTTTCTAACTGACCTGATAAGCTCTTGTTGTTCGAGACAGAGAAGGAAACTCGCGCTCCAACCCCTCCAATTCAGAACCTGGGGGAATTTTTAAATATGCTCCCACCACTTACAGCTGCCAGGATGCAAAGTGGGGAAAAAAAGGGCTGTAAAATAGCAGTAGAGTCTTTTTGCAGCTACATCCAACTTGTGAAAAATATTTTTGGCTGCGTTAAAACATGAAGCACAAGAAGTTCTGTAACTGAACATCTCCCACCAAAACCCCACCTGAACACTGAGGTAGGATGGACACAGACACCACCACCACAGAGAGTATCTAAGGGCAACTACACAAGAACTTTTCTCTTAAGTGCATTTTATTTGGGCTCAGGAGAGCCAGTACGCTTTTATTTTGCATGGTATCATCCCAGATGCTGTTGTGTCTCAGATTTATCTGTGCATTTCCCATTGGGATACAGGAGTTTGCATTAAAATCTGATCCCTCAAGCAGTTATTGCTTTTCCTACTGCAGCCAATAAAGGGCTACCTTAAAAGAGGAAAAAACGGTAAAAACTGCACCTATACAATGCAGTTCAACGTGGTACATGGAGTTTTATCTCACTCATATACTGCATAATAAAATTTACTGTTATATTAACTCTCTTCCATGATGTCCACTGGATTAAGGCAGCAAGGGAAGTGGGTTTTTTCATAAAGAAATCTGCTGGGTTTGGAAAAATGAGGCTCAGCTGGGGATACAAGAACTTCAGCTCTTGGTAACTAGGTCAGTATCAAACCTGTCAGTGCATGAGTCACTCCTGTCCAAGGATTGCTTGGTAAAATGAAGGCAGAGAGCTTTGGACACCTTCTGCCCAACACCATAATCATAAATTCTGCCTCCAGGAGATTGCTCCGCTCTGAAATCCACAGAAAGGCCCATGCAAGCAGTGCTGCACAGAAGGATAATCCTCCTGGATAGCCTGGGGAGAGCTGCTTCAGAGCCCCTGTTCCCTGCCACAGAATCCCTGCTGGACTGACGCTGCAGGATGCCACAGAGATCAGCAGAGCGGGAGCGCAGGGACCCCAAACCTGACAGAGCCTGTCCAGCCGCCTCCACAGAATCACGGAATAACGAGGCTGGAAGAGTCCAAGATCAGAGTCCACCCCAAGCCCCAACATCTCAACTACACCATGGCACCAAGTGCCATGTCCAGTCATTTTTTGAACACATCCAGAGGTGGTGATTCTACCACCTCCCTGGGCAGACCATTCCAGTATTTTATTATTCTTTCCGTGAAAAACTTTTTCCTAATACCCAGCCTATTCCTTCCTTGACACAGCTTGAGACAGAGTCCTCTTGTTCTGTCAGCTGCTGCCTGGTGGAAGAGACCACCCCCCACCTTTCAGGAAGCTGTAGAGAGCAATAAGGTCACCTCGAAGTCTCCTTTTCTCCAGGATACACCACCTCAGTTCCCTCAATCCCTCCTCACAGGGCTTGTGTTCCAAGCCCCTCACCAGCCTTGTCCCTTTCTCTGGACACCCTCAAGCATCTCAATGTCCTTCCTAAACTGAAGGGCCCAGAACTGGACACAGCACTCGAGGTGTGGCCTCACCAGTGCCGAGCACAGGGGGGGAATGACCTCCCTGCTCCTGCTGGCCACACAATCCCAAACACAGGCCAGGACACCGATGGCCCTCTTGGCCACCAGAGCACTCAGGGCAGGAGCAGCAGAGCTAACCCAGGAGTGCTGCAGCAGGCTCCCAACAGACCCAAGGGAAAGCTCCCACAGCACTACAGGCATCACATCTTAAGGGACAAATGAAGCTTTTCCTTCCAGGTAAGGAATCGCTGCTGACCAGAATGTGGAGAGAATTCCTGAATATATCTGCCTTCTCTGAAGAGACAAACACAATTTCTTGATGCCACCTCAAAACAAATCACATTAACTTCCTCAAAATCACCCAGCACAGTCCCAAAAGACCAGTATTGATTAAATCAGGACATAAATACTAATTTTTTTTCCTAGTTTGGTCTAATTATTGTGTATTTTATACATAAGGAAAGTCTCTTAAAAATTGTGAACAATCTCCGTATTTCATTCAGCCTGCAGAATATCTCAGTTTTGCCCTGTACTGTTTTAGCCTGGGGAGCAGCAGAAGATAATAAAGTTTAATGGGTACTATTACCTAATTATTCAAAATTCAAGGTCTCTGGGACGTCAGGGGCCAAGACAAAAACTTGCTAATTGAAAAAAAACAAGTACATAAACAATTTCTTGTAACTTCACTTCCTTTATTACATATTATATTAAAACTTGATGGAAAATGTTGACTCAGAAGAGCTAAATACAACCAAAAGATTCCTTATATTCAGCATAACATATTTTAATGCTACTCATAGAATGTCCCTAGCCTTGTTAATTTAATATTATTCTTCCCATATATTTTAGGCCAGTGGTACAGGAAACTGGGATAGGTGGGATAGGAATCACACCACTTTAATTTCTCGAGGATAACAATTAAAGCTCTGCCAACCCATGTACTATGTTATACTAAATTTATGAACAAAGGTGACGCTGAAGATTAATCAGCACATACAGGCCTGTCAGACTCCTCTAACTCCACAACATGAATTTATTATGCAAAAATGGCTAAAATACGTGAAATTTACTGGCTTAGACACAGAATGTTCCTTACTCAGCAAGTCTTCACCATGTTCAGAGATGTTTCTTTAACCGAACAGTGAAGCAGGACAGAATCTGAGCCAGCACAGGCCTCGTTATGATTTATACCACAATAATTACATTCAGGATGGTGGCTAAGGGATTCAGGAGCTTTGATGGGGTCTAGGACCAACTGTGGATGGAGGTGGCCACTCCCAGTCTATCCCCATCCCTGGGCTGGTTCCAAGGACAGCCCTCTCTCCCTCCCTCCCTCCCTCCCTCCCAGGCTGTACAGGACACACCCTAAGCCAGTTCTCCTGCAGCTCAAGTGCAACACACACAGTTTCCCTAAACACACCACGTGTTAACTCAGAAATCCATGGAAAAGTCAGAAATCCATGGAAGAGCAGCTGCATTAAAAAAAGGATCACGCAGTTATGTAACCAGTGTATGGAAAGGATCCTATTTCCCACATTTGGCATTTGCCCAATTACTAAGAGCTTTACTTTCCAACCTCAATATTATGTTACTGAAGCTCATTTTTTTTTAATTGGGGAAGATGGAATATTATCTCTGTTGTACTCCAAATCGCTTTGGAACATAATGTTTTAAACAAACTTCCAACCAACACTGTACAGATGGCACAAAGCCTCTCCAACTTCATTACAACAAATAAAAATGATGTACAGTATGCTGAGGACTTGTTCAGCACAGAAATTCCCAGGTATCACCTTCACTGCACAGTGCTGAAGGGTGCCTGGAAGTCTTTATATGATGCTGGAGGTTTACTCAGAAGCAGCAACTCAAAGTTGTTATGAAGTTTTTGGTGAGGATGTACAATAATCAAACCAGTAACGAGCTGTAAGCTCCCATGTGAAACTGGAAAGTCTTCTTTTAAAAAAGAAAAAATATTTTCTTACTGTATCCTCAGCAATGTACAGAACAGCAGAAAATCTCTAACAAATCTCTTCAGTTTTTCAGTGAAAACAATGACCAGAAGATACACTAATACTGCACCAAACTCTAGGGAATCCAAATTTTTGGAGTAGAAACAAGCTCTGTATCTCCCCAATCAATTTCCTCAGCTGTTACAATTTCAAAATACTTTGAAAACAACCAAAACTGTGGACATTTCTCCTTCAAAATACAAAAATTCTAAAACCTGTTTTTGTAGGCAGAGGGAAAAAACTATTTTCTGTAGGTTGCAGAGGAGAGTTAAAAACTCAAGATTATACTGGCACATTGTAGCAGAAAAACCCACTTATTGGGAAATACTAATTAGCTTTTTCATAAATTAAAATGCCTGGGTTTGGCATACACAATTTGCCTTTCCTCAAGACAGAAACAGGGCAGAAAACAGTAATTCAGCTAAAAACAGCATTGAATACATATCTGTAATTGACACCCACAAGTTATAAATCTATAAATTAATAAATTTACTTTATGTTTGCCAACAAATCTTGAGACTCTGGTATTCCAGTCTTAAACATTTTGAGGAAGGAAGAGGAGGGGGAATAAAAAGAAAATACATGTTTGCAAATGCTCTTTCAGTTCCCCCTGGAAATCATGAGGAATCCAAGGTGGCACCCAAGAGCCCTGACTCCACAGAACCACTTTCCCCCAGTAAAGGGAAGCTCCATCATGCCAGGGGCACATCCAGAGCTCACACCACCACAGGTATTTAAGCCAAGAGACACCAGCTCAGAGGAGAACACCCAAATTCTGCAGGAAGGTTACAAAAATTCAGAATCCTAAATATTCTGTAAAAAAATACAGGCTGCTAATGCTTTATACTAGAGGAAAGATCCTTTAGCTCAGAAGGACCAGCAACTTCTTTAAGTAATGTAAGGTATGTAACAAACACACAAATATATCACATATAATATACAGAACAAACAAAATAAGCAGTTTCCTGGACGTAAATACATCTAAATTTTGTTAAATGGTTGCAAAAAGTCATGGTGAACAAACACAAGTCTGTTTCTTGAATACACACAAGAAAAACACACACAAACTTTGGTAAAACAGAAGAACAACAACTGTTTGTACTGTGAGAAATAGTAAGAGAAAGGTTTTGCTGGTCACTCTTGGGTTTTATCACATCTGAACTGCCACAAGCTTAGACAAGTATTTCTTTCAGCTAATCCTCATTAGTCACTCATTTCTTGACAATATTAGCAAAGCACAAAAGCTGATAAAGAACACCAAGAATTATTTTGCTGGAGCGGGCTCTCTGGGATGAGAGAAGACTTTACCTGTTTAGATCTTTTGTCCCTGCATTTTGCTTTTGGCTTTGTTTTGCTTTTAAATTGCTTCCTTTATTCAAGGGGGAAAAAAATATTTGTAATATGTAGAACATTAACACACAAGTTTTTCCCTCTGCTTAAATGCTACAAATACAGCAGCAATGGGCAAATCTGTTCTCAGAACCGAACCTTTTGCTTCCTTCCTCCACCTGGTGTCCAAGATAAAAGCACATTACTGAGAAAGAAGAGCAAGAAAATGCAAAGATGCGGGGATGTTAAAAGTACAGCTCCACATCCTTTGACTTACAGAAAAGTTTCAACTCAGTGATCACCTTAATTCACAAATGGGAACAGCAGCTGGTGAGCTACCAGGATAGCTTTCCCAAGTCATTTTGATTTTTTCATAAACAAAGGATCCAAGCAGGACTCTTTGATCCTGCCTGACGTAAAAACCAGGGATGAAAAGGCTGGAAGCACTGCAATGTGTCTGCATGTGCCAGCTCCTGGGTTCAGGTCAGTCTCTGCTCCCAGGCAACTGGCAACAGGACAAGGGGAAATGGCCTTAAGCTGTGCCAGGGGAGGTTCAGGTTGGGTATCAGGAAGAAATTCTTCACTGGAAGAGAGGTCATGCACTGGAACAGGCTGCCCAGGGAAGTGGTGGAGTCACCATCCCTGAAGCATTCCAGAAATGTGGATGTGGCACTCCACAGCACGGCTCAGGAGCCAAAGGTTGGACTCAATGATCTTGGAAATCTCTTCCAACATTAAAGATTCCATGTCTACATAAAGAAGTTCTCAAGGGCAAATGGTAGCAAAGTGGCCTTGCTGCAGACCCTGCAAACTACTGCAAACTACTGCTGCCTTCTGGGCTCTCACCGTAGGGAGAGCAACTGCACTGGCACTGGGAGAGACTGGCTGAACCAGGGCCAAAAAGTCCCTAGATCAAGCCTAGAAGGCTTCCTGGTTTATGAACAAATACAGAAAATACAAATTTTAAATCCTACAGTCCTTGTAAGGCTCTTCTCATGCCCTCTGTTTTCTAATATGAAACTGATACAGAGCTCACAACAGATTAACTTCTTTTGTTCCCGACTACTCCATTTTTTATATACTGTTAGTAAGGCAATATTGCAGTATGTTTTCCTCTCATATTGGTTTTGAAGATATTTCACAAGTGAGATAAGGTTCCTTTTAAAAATCCTGGCTCTTTAGGTGTTAAACACAAGTAGTAAATCCACTCTGTCAAACTGCCCCATTTATAATATTTAATCTTCCTTCTGTAATCAGGAGAGCTGAAGTACACATTCAGAGTTGCTTTCCTTTGACACAGTTCTCTTATTACTGTCTCTTTTCCTCACATAATGTCCCACAGCAGCTGTGCCATTATGATGATGCTTTCTCTTCTCTCTTTTTCTTTTTTTAAACAGCCTCTCTAGCACAAATAATTAAAACATGTATTTACCTTCCATCGCTTGGCTGAGACTAAGTGCACATTTTGCAGGGAGGGGGGCAGTTGTTTGTTTCTTTTTATTTTATTTCTGAGCAGTGACATATTGATGTTTCGGATAATAAATCATTCCAATTTGTTCATCCCTGCCAACAATGGTTTTAATCTTCATTTACGACTTGCAAAGTCCGTTTTGTTGGAAGCGTTTGATAAAATACTCAATTACCATTTTTTTTTTGCACTGCAGTTCAACTGCTGTGCTGATAAAGGCTCTAGCTCAGAAGATAAACTGCAAATAATTCCTGAAGAACAAATGTCAGAGGCAGTTTACAATGAATGGGATTTTTTTTTTGAGCAGATTATTCTCCCACCAAAGTGACAGGGCAGCTCAATATTTATTTTGTTGAGAATGTCATTTAAATATTGTTTGACACCTGCTCCCTGCAGTCAGCTACTCAGCACCGAGCACTTTCAAGGGGTTTGGAGTGAGGTTCCAGCTCTACTGCATCTACTAACATATTTCAGGGACTTGATTTAAGCAGAAATGGCAGCTTCAAGACACACCTGGCAATTCTTCCCAGGTAAATAAAGGGAACCACCACCAGAATGCATGTGCTGCACACACCTATGTGCCCAGGGACCCTGGAAAATCACAGAGCAAATGTGCAAGCAAAGGTGGGACCTAAGGAAGAGGCTGAAATTTCCAACTCATCCCCATGCAGCTTCCGTGACATTAAACCCAAAACCAAATTATTTCAGGTAACTTTCCATCCCTTCACGTCTAGGAGAGGTGTCCCAGGAGCTCTGTGCCATCTTCCCCCATGGATACACTCCACATGGCTCTGGTGGGTTGCTGGCTGTGCTCAGCTCATCACACACGGTCTCTGCTGCTCCTTCCCCGGCTCCAGCGTGGGGTCCTTCCTATGGGAGACACTTCCATGAATTTCTCCACGAGTCCTTCCCACAGGCTGCAGCTCCTCCTGAGCTGCTCCAGCGTGGCTCCCTTTCCATGGGGTGCAGTCCTTCAGAATTAGGCTGCTCAGTGTGGGTCCCCTGCGGGACCACAGCTCCTGCCAGGATCCTGCTCCAGTGTGGACTTCCCATGGGGTCACAGCCTCCTTCAGGCATCCCCTGCTCTGGGATGGGCTCCTCCAGGGGCTGCACGTGGATCTCTCACCCCAGCTGCAGGGGCACAGCTGCCTCACCACTTCCCACTACCAAAACCTGGCCACACAAACCCAATCCATGGCAATGCCCACCTCACACTGCTCCAACTCCTCACAGCAAAGGGGAATTCCCCCTCTCCCAGCTGTGGAGTTAAAGTGCTTTGGTCTGACAGTGGTTGCTACTCCATCACAAAGTTATCTTAAAATTAAAGGATCATTCATACATTATTTTCACCTAATCAGTGGCTCTTCCAGTCCTTTAAGATTCAGAACATTCTTCCAAAAATGATCACCTGAAATCTACACAAACCATACATGTGAAACAGCTGTGAAGGTGCCGGGAGGATGGAAGGGATGTATCCAGAACATTCCCAGAGAAAAGGTCCCTTGCTGTTTTTCCAAAATGCAAGTAGCCATGTGCTGTTTATCTTAATGAATTAGAGGTATAATTATATTTTTTGTTTCAGGTTCTTCATCTGCTTTCAACCACCCTGGTTCATTTGTTTCAGTTATGATTTATTTTTTTGTGCTAACTCAGTGTTTGTCTGGAGAGATTCAGAGAACACACTGAAGGTGGAGCCTTCCCCTTTCATCACAAAAGACTTCGAATAAGAGGAGTGCAGGACTCACACACACAGTACTGCAAGGGAACAGGAACCCAGCAAAAGCAGAATGCACTTTAATTCAACACTGTCGAAGTGCATTAAGTCCTTTGAAAGGCCATAATCTGCTAAATTAAGTCAAAGATCTATCTGCACTTCAGAGACCTTTATACTCACAACTGGCAGGAAGGAAAATGGTACTAAACCAAAAATATGCTTTCAGTTAGTACATTTATCACAGGAGATACATACATGTGCATGAGCTTTAGTTGTAACTCTAACTGCATTTATAAAATTCTTCCCCTAGCTACTTTTATATCCATGTATGTATAGCAGGCATAACTAAATCAGAACGTGCATTTTCTGAAGTTCTCATCTCACCTATGAATACTTCGCTCTTCAATAAAACAAAATTAAAACTTATGGATAAAAAAAATACAGAAAATGTTTTTACAGACAAAATAATATCCATTAAACTCCTTTTTAAAACTGTAACAAACAAAGGGACAGCAACTGCAAATGATCTGACCAGAAGAAGTAGAGATACAGACTTCTGGAATATAATAACCAGCATACACTTAAATGAAACACACATGCACGTTAAGTCCAGAAAACAATGCAGGACCAGAATGGGAAGGTGGTGACTAATGTGGCCTCCAGGGTTAACAGAACTGGGCACAAAGCACAATCTAATGATAATGTGAGTTATTACAGAGACAAGATGGAGTATCCAATTCCCCAGCGTGTACGTGCATGTGTACACATGTACGTCTGTAAATACATGCTTTACAAACCTATTACTGCTTTTCACCAGCCTCTCAAAAAGTATTGAGATTAATGAATAATTGGGTTTCCAAATCTCTCATTGTTCCTCTTTGCTGCTGTGGCACAATACAGACATCATTACTTCTCCACCAGTGTAGTGATTCTGTTCGTCATGCCTGAAACAACTACAGCACAGAGATTAAATACAATCTATATCCACATAAATCATTGAATAAATGAATCATGAAATTAATATGTAAATTGTGTGTTTAACCTCTATTTATACAGCACTGTCTGTCACCATGTAGTAAATCTAAAACTAATTGCAAATTCACAACTCTGCAAAAAGAACACCATGGTAAAAGCTTGACATATTTATTAACTAAATGTTGAACTACATTGAGTAAGTAATTAACAGTCATGCCAGAACAGGGAGAGGAAATTATATTTAAGCACAGATGTCACCTGTATGAAATGGCTAAAACTATTTTAGATTAGATTTTGATATTAATCAAAGAATACTCCTATTTAATTTTTGACAGACAAATCTGTTTCCATTTATTCATGATTCCATTAAACACTCCGTTTTTAAACCTGAATGTCATGTCCATTCTCAGCCTGGTATGTTCCTTTTAATATGTCTTTTAAAAGAAAATGTGAAGAAAACAGTAAGGCTAAATGGTTATAAAATCTTCCTACAGTCTAGACAAACACCCTCAAAGGACCAGAAAAATTATTTTATATTAGGTTAAATGCTGTTATTTATTTCTTTGATACATAAAGAACTGAACATAAGCATCAAGATATCATATCTAATTTCATTCCTAGGTAGTTCCAGTGCTTTCTGATGAACAAAAGGCACCTCGGGTTGGATGATCATGGAATGTCCCCAGCTGCATGCACCAACACAGAGACCCTTCCTAAGTGTGAATTAGTTCTAAAATTGCTATGTATTTAAGACATATAAGATGAAAACAGATGTTAGATGAAAGCACCTGCACAAATGTGTTTGTAGCTTCCCAACAGTCAGCCAGGTACTGACACAGAACAAAAGGGAAGGAAGACTTCTCCCTTCAGGCAGCCAAGACTGATCCCATGGTACAAGGGAAGTGATGCCCATCAGGAGTACCCACTGCTGCCAAACACAGACTTCACTGTGGAATTCCTAATATTAACCCTTTTTTCTCAAAATCCTCAGCTGCTGAGACTGAGCAAATACCATAAGAATCAACAGAAAATGGAAGAAATTTTATGTATGAAATCAGACTGGCCATATGTCACTTGCCCTCTTTGCTTTTTGCACCTTCAACAGGTCAATACAGGTACCCTACATGTGCAATTCCCAAGCAGGATGTGAGCAAAAGGCAGGATCATAACTGTGGAAAAATGAATCCTTGCTGAATATTAGACCAGCAAAGTGAAATCAATTATATAACAAATATGTACTTTAAAACACACCAACTGGCCCACTGGGCAAACCTCCTTTCTTAATAGGCGCAATAAATTTGAAAAATATCCTGAGTAAATTCCAGTGGATTCAAATGCAAAATGCACACATGCTGCTAGGGAAGCAAGTGTCTGATTCCAGGAAAAAGGGCAAGATCCTAAAATAGCCAAGACTGATGAGAAAACTCACCCAGAATTTTATGCACTTGTTTCCAGGCTTTTAGCAAAGATAAACTCGGATAAAGCAGATAAATTTTACTTCATATGGAATTCATAGACTTAAGCTGTCCCCTCATGGCAAATTCATCCTGCCCACAGCATTCCTCACACTGTGCCTGATGAGGCTACACGAGCATTAGGATCCCCATCTCACAACCTGCACATCAGAGCCACAAAGAGATGAGGTGATTTGTCCAAGGTCACAACACGAATCATTTCCAGGGCCAGCAATGAGACTTAAGTTCCTCAACTCCTGGTTCTGGCAACTAGACCATGATGCCTTTAAGTGTATTACAGCAAAACTATTCCTTGTGTCATCAATCTCGGATCCAGAAGCACTCTAAATCACTCAAGGATTATGACATTTTTATGGGAGGACAACACTTCATTACAGAACTGAGAACTTGGGGGAAAGAACAAGAAAAACTCCCAAAGCTGCTCAGAAAATCTCAGAGATTACACTGGAAAACAACTGTCTATATAAAGACAAAACACAAAAACTGCTTTTTACTATTCACTATTTCTTATCCATTTATCCATCTAGTTTCTACATTTTTTAGCGGTTTCAGGCACACAGAGAAGAGAAGTAACAGCCTGTGCCCCATGTGCTACAGCTAAAAGGAACAGTGGTCAGCCCACAGCCTGCTCCGAAACAGTTTGAACAAACCATGAGAATGTTTCTGAATGATAAATAAATTGCTGCAATCAAGTGCAACTTTCCCAAGTTTTAAAATAAATTAAATAAAATACTCATTTGTTTTTACAGTAGATTCATGAAACAGAATATAGAATACAAAGAGCTGCAGGAACACAACATGGCCCAGTCACCAAACTGCAAATCATTCTTACAGGGGGTTTTGACAGATTTTTTACTGAGAGAAAAGTTGCACAAATCATTACAACATTCAGTAGAAAATGCAAAAGCCACATACTTCAGTGTAGCTATTCCCTGCATACATGATTAAAACAACAAAAAACAGGGGAGAAAGGTTACTCTCTTCAAGGGCTGTTCTTCGCCCATGAAGTGTTTCAACTCTATTGTCCAATAAATAAATACAGGAAATTACAGCAATAATAAATTGATATATTGTAATGAAGCTCTCCAAAAGCTATCTGGACATAGTGCTGGGCACCCTGCTTGAGCAGGAGTTTGGATAGGATGAACTCCAGACGTCCTTTCCCACATCACCCTTTCTGTGACTCTTTTTTCCACTCCCTATCATTCAATTAATCTGCTGGGTGGCTTTCACTAAACTTTTTAAGTTCACTCTCCCTAAATTGCAGGTAATTGCCTGGATCCCTTTAAAATGAGACTTGTTACTTTGCTGAAGCACAGCCTCTCCATCCTGGGATGCTGCCTGATTTGAATGAAATTGGTTTTTTTGATTGCAACCTGAATGCTGCTTCCTCTCTTGTGCAGGTAGAAAGGAGAAGGGAAGATAAACAACAGAGTGCTAATACTGCAATGTCCATTAAGCTTAGCTTGTTCCCCTCTTCTAATGAAAAAAAGAGAAAGATTTTTCTCCCCTCCTGAAGAAACAACCTCACAAAGCAAAGGTCACTGTGGACTGTGAGGTTCAGTGTGGAAGCTGCAGACTGTGTATGTGCAACCCGTAACACAACCCCACATCCCACTGGGCACCAGAGGGATTCAAATGATTACTCATGGCAGAGTTAGAGCATACAGATTATACAAACAAAAAGGCAAGGTACAACGTAAAGTATGTATAACAACAAGTACAAGTAAGAAAACATCAAGGGAGGAACAAATGGGATGATTACGAGATTCCAGGGTCTTTGGTGAGACAAACAGTAATAGATGAAGAGAATGAAGCAGAAGAGATGGTACAGACAGCGCAGGGAGGGCAGAAAACCCTTTAAGTAGTGCAGAAAGAAGAAATAAGAATATGTATCTGCAAACATTTAGCAAGATGGATAAATGCAGTTAGGGTCAAGGTACAACCATTTTAGCAGAGCCTTCCTGGAGGAGCAGCCTGTCTGCTCCCAGCTGC
Source organism: Lanius collurio (assembly GCA_020086605.1). Lineage (NCBI taxonomy): Eukaryota > Metazoa > Chordata > Aves > Passeriformes > Laniidae > Lanius > Lanius collurio. The sequence continues at coordinate 3,799,070 of JACBWW010000045.1, read as the reverse complement.
ACTGACAGCAAGCACCAGCAGCAGAGCACAAAGAGCCACATCTAACTCCAGGAAACAGGAATTACCTAAGTAAGAGTTCAGCTTCTTGCAAAGACTCAAGTACTGATGCCTTCAGGACAGGCAAGGCCCTTCCTGGAGCAGCTTTACTGATCTGAGTTCCAAAAGGAACCAGAGCTTTCCCTCACTTGTCTACACCACTCCTTCTCAGTCTCTTTTACAGCCTCTTCTCATCAACTCCATTATTTTGTCTGGCCTAGTGTTTCAGATTTAGAAGTCATCTTAAGTGAATTACTGGACCTATAATTTACTAGTTTCCATCCCATTTCAATTACTCAAGTCCTTAAGCTACCAAATTGTCATCTTTATTCTTCTATATATTGACAGTATCTTCTCACATTTCTCATCAGCAAACTATATTGCCACATACCCATTCTGTGTCTGGATGATCATTAAAAGTATTTTAAAAGATCAGACACAGAAAATATTCTTGCAAACTCAATCAAGTAACCTTTCTTAAGCCTGATAATTTCAAATTACATTGAACATGCTTAAGTTGCTATCCCCATTTTTGCCAACCAGTCCAGGGAATTCCTTTACTACATGCTCTACAGAAGTCCAGACAGCAGTGGCAGCCTTTCCTATGTCTAGAAAATTCAGTAATCTCAGCAAACACAGCTATTGAGTCATCTTTACACAATCTACCCATGGAAAATCAAAGGACATTGTGTCTAACTATCCCCTTTTCTGGCTGGATTGAATTACATTTAGTAACCAAGTGTGTTTCGAGTTCCCCTCTGAGAATTAAGTAAATTATTACCTCTAAATTTTCCATGTTTCCTACTATGAAATCTATACTGATAAGCTACCTAAACTTAGTAAAAGCTCATATAAATTTGCCAAGATAAACTAACTCATGTTCATATATCTGTCCTTACTGGGGCATAAGAAGGATCCACATTATTTGCTTACCAGGGCAACCAAACCCAGCAGCAGCTCACCAGGTCTGCTTCCACCTCAGGAAAACACAACCACAGGCAGCATTTTCAAGACTCCCAAAGCATTCTGAACAAGGGCAGAAGAATTAAAGTAAACCTTGAAGCAGAGCTCCCTCACACCAGACACAAGATGAAACTAAGCTATGCACAGGATGCAGAAATGGCAGCAAGGGCAGGAGGAGGAAGGAGGACCCCACCTGCATCCCCAGGCAGTGCCTGTGTGCCAGGGGCTGATCCTTCAAGTTCTCAGACACCCAAGCAGACAAGCCAATCCCAGGCAGGCTCAGACACCCAAGCAGACAAGCCAGTCCCAGGCAGGCACACACCCCACTATCATTTTTTACTGCACTTCAGGCCTCTTTGGAAACTGCTGATCCTGAGCTTCCCTTCTAGGGCAGGAGGGCCTGGCTCACCACACCTTCCTCGCTCTGTACCACAATCCGAAGGCAATGAACAGCAGTTACAGAACCAATTAGGCTGGAAAAGACCTCTGAGATCATCAGGTCTGACCTGTGAGTGATCCCCCACCCTGTCACCCAGCCCAGAGCACTCAGTGCCACATCCAGTCTTTCCTGGACACCTCCAGGGATGGGGACTCCATGAGCTGTCACCACCTTGGACCTCACTTCCCACACAGAAATTTAGAGCAGCCCATCACTCCAGCATCCAGATTAAAGGCACCAAGGAGGGGAGGGAGGAGAGGCCATAAAGCAGCTTCTTTCTGCCCTGCATAGGGACAAGACTGCCACAGCACTGTTTTTCAAATCACTAATGGGTCTGATATTGTTTCCACAAGAGATTTACGTTAAAAAGATAACTTTCCTCACTTTCGCTTTTCATTTCTGTCCCTTCCTCTACCCGACATTTCATTCTGGGAGGGAGAAGGAGCTGCTCATTTCCACGGCAGCCCAGAACAATCTCAGATTTATAACGTGTGAGGAGCCCATCACGGTGATAGAGCAATCTTTCCAGCAGACATCTCTCCATTACTGGAGCTGATGCCTCCCTGCCCTGGTGCCACTGCTGGACGGATCTGTCAGCCCCAAAAGGGGGGCTCCTGGCCCCCAGCCCCCTCACCCATTTGTCATCTTTATCTCAGCCAGCTCTGCAGCTCCTCTTCAACTCTTCACGTGCAGCTTCACTGCTTTTATTTTTTTTCAAACAAAACGTTTGAATGAAACGGCACATTTCCAACTCTGCATCTTATGTGACTTTATTTTCTGTCTTATTTTATGATGAAGTTATTTTAGTTTTTATGAAAGGAAATAATGGGTAAAGATGAAGGCTTCATTCCACTGTGCTGACAACATACTGGTGGAGAAATGGTGCAGTTAATAATGTAAACTTGATGTATGTAAGCACAGCTGGTTTGGGAACATCTTTTCAGTAGCACTAATTTATACTTTGCCTTTATTTTGTGTTTTGGTTTATGATTTTGATTAGCCACTAGAATGAGCTCTCTTAATTGCTTTCTGCTAAACTGCTTAAAAGCAAAAAAAAAACCCACCCCCAGAAATTGAAACCATGCAACCTGTTCTACTTTATTAGACTTTTACTATGTTGTTACATTCAAAAATCAAACCCCAGTATTAAAAGTTGTCAGATACCTTCAGGGCTCTGAAGGATCAGGGAGAAGGGAGGGAAAATCCTGAATCCTCGGCAGCATTTGCTCATTAGCAATTTTAAATCCTGTATCACACAAACTTCTTCCAGTGATCTACTTTAGTTTTTGCATCTTAATTCAAGTTTGATGTACAAAATACATAATATTACCAGTATTAAATGGCTACTCCTTTCATTTCCTGTCTCCCAGCACTCCCTAAATTCATTATGTATTTACTTATCAAAAAAGGCAAACACAGTACAGGGAGGAAAAAAAAATAGCAGAAGAGAGTGGGAGGTGCCTTAGAAGAGTCCTGCATTAATACCCAGCCTCTTTGCATTCCTGGACACTTTATACATTTCACATTTATTTCTTCTGACAAAATCACTTTAAAACTGTTTTCCATGTCTACTTTTATTTTAAATTTAAATCTCAAACTGCTGTGAGAGGCTTTCAGAAATTTTTGTATTGTATCAAAAACACAGGAATTAAAAAAGGACACATGCAAGCTGCTCTTGTTAAATTAATTAATAAAACTTCTGAAAGAAGTACTGAATATTGAGGTTATCAAAACTGAAACAGTCATTGCAGAATTAGAAACATAATTAAGCTAAAACAAAGGTTTCCACCTGCAAACCAAGATTTTCTTTTTCATTAAAATAAACCTGCAACACTGAAGACAGACTTGTTACCTTTTGAAAGATCTCTTTGCAGCACTTTTCACCCTAGAGGTGCCCAGCTGGTTACCCCAAAATCATGATCAACTGTTCCTTCCCTTAACAAAAAGGATTCACGGCAACATGTCACACTTCCAAGGCAATTTTCCACAGACAAAACACCACAAATATTTCCTAAAACAAGATCTGGAAATATCTCTACACCTACATAACTCAAACTTCACAACGGCTGAGAAAAGGCCAGAGCACTTCACGGGAAGCACTCAGCAAGTGGAAAATTCACAGCACCATCACTGCAAACTCCCATTGTCTGGGCAGAACAGAATTTGTGAATCTGCCCTTTGTTGAAATTCAGTGGAAAAACTCTTCCAGCCTCAGCACAGAGAAGGAAGTGAATCACCTGATTTAAAGGTAGGCTGCTCTTTATATTATCTCTGAAGTAAACTGACAGTTGTCAGGCTTTTACAGTGACACTGCCACGATCAATGCTGCAGTCTCAGGTTTTAATGCTTCATCTACCTTTAAAATCAAATGTAATAACCCAGAAAGATCAATATTATCAGTTTCTTATTCCATGTTAAATTACTGCTTATTTGCTGTATTTTTACAGAATTCATCAGTAGCATTAACCACAGCCCAAAACTGTTAATGCCAAACAGCACATCCCTTACTTGGGAACTATCAGACTCCTGCAAAATGTGCAGATTGATGCTAAAAACACATCAGAAAATTACTTTGGCAAAACTGTTCTGCAAAATCCCACACCACAACAGCTGAAAAGGCCAAAAGGCTCAGGGCAATGAGAACAGAGACCAGTCTCTCACCTCAAAGCTGCTGGTTATGAGCAGACGACAGCTGTACCAGAGACACTGTGAGCAGCTTCAGGGAAGCAGACACAGCAGCATCCCACGCTGCTTCTGAACAAAGACCAATTGTCCAAGGATCCAAAGTATATGGGGAAAAAGTAGGAAGAGGTGGAGACCCCAATCACTGCACTGTTTGCCTTTTCTCCCCAAGCATTTTACTTATTCAAAATCAAAGTGCCAGTTGTAGGGTGCCTCACCACAGCCTGGTACCACTGACTGGGGTGTGCAGCAATGCCAGGGGCTTGCTAAGTCTGCAGAAAGTTTTATCCACTTTAATTTCTTTTTTTAAAAGCACTCAAGTATGAAATGGCTCCCGTCTTCCACCATGAGCTGCTCAGAACATCAGCCACAGCAATGAAAACTGGAAGACAACAATCTGGCTCAATGAGTCAAACATCCCTCACGTAGGAGAAGTCAGGCTGGAAACCCAAGAAACAACTCATGAGCTACTCTTCTGACTTTCAGTACCCCTCAGTGTTTGTCCCAGCTTCCCAAAGCTATAGTTTAGCCTCTTAAGCAAACCCCACTACCTCCTTCTTCCCATAGCCAACTCTTAAGAGTACTTCTCACATGTGCTGTGGGAAAAGGACCTTTTTATAAAGAAGTTAAATCTTTCTTAGAGGTAGTGAAAAATAAGACATTTTAATATAACAATCTATTTCGCAGCCAACTCAACTAACTTCTGCAAGAAAAACATTTAGTCAGTATTAAAAAGCAGAAAGCACCTTACATTTTGATTAATTTGATACTCCTGTATTATGCATAAAGCCACTCACTCATTTTGCCCTGCAAACTATTCTTATCCAAGAACAGATACGATCAGCGTGAAGCAGAGAAAAATTTTATTAAAGTAAACACAATCCCAGTGGAACGTGCTCGTTATGGAAATACACCGGCAGCAGCTAAAAAATGGGCCATTTCATATGGATGTAATCAATATTTTCACGGACGTCTATCTACTGCTCTTTCAAAGTTTTAAATGCATAACTATTAAACAGCTTTTCCTGGTGCCTGCCTAAGCAGATGTCAGTCACCTACCACATTTCAGACATCTAAAAAGCATCCCAACAGGAAACAAGAACGGGGTGATAAGGTAGTGAGCGTGAGTGCAGGCTTCTTCCCAACTGAGCACAAAGCCCATTCCTTGTTAGGGAGTCACATTCTGATCCTCCCTATGGATGGCAAAGCATCTGCAAAGAAATACCTTCCACACTGTCTTATTAAGAAAGGGAACAACTACAAACAAGCCACGTGCAGCACCAAGTGCTCAGCAACGAGAGATGGGCAATGCCAAATAACAATTTCAGAGCAAGCCACAGGGCTGGAGCTAAGCCATCTCCCAAATCTGAGGGATGAACTTCCTTAACATATGATAAAAATGTGAGTGCTGCTTTCTACCAGACATTGTGCAGCAGCTGCATGCTTGTGAAATGCTCAGGTTACAACTAAGGCTCCTGCTCATACACCCCAAACTCCTCTTCTGGTGAAGCTCCAAGGCTTGTTGTACCTGCTGCTGATAGAACTGGATAGGTCATCCTCAAGCAGTCTCTGCCTCTAAGTGAGCAGCTAAAACCAGTGAAAGAGCAACTGAGCTACATCCAGGGGAGCACAGCTCAGCTGCCACCTGAGCCCATGTTCCACATGTGCTCTACTTCTGTGAGCCCCAAGGTTCACTCAGCAGTTTGATCTTCCTTCAGCTGAAGACGTGGCAATGTGTTTGGGGATGGCTGGCTCTCCACAGGGAGGTACTGGCACACTCTGGAAGTGAAAAATCCCTCTCTGGTGCCACCCATCACAGCAGAGTCCCATGGGACAACTCTCCCAACACGGATGGCAGATCTGGACAGCGAAACCCAGCAGCACAACCCCACAAAGGAACCAGCTACCCAGTGCCCCCACAGCCATGAGCTGGGAGCTCTCTCTCCTACACACCCGTCCCCTTCCTGGAGTGAGGAAAAAAGCCTTGGTTTTTAGTACAAGAAGAGAAAGTGGGGACAATGACAGGGACAGCGAGGGACAGCACTAGGCTCAGCCCCTCCAGGGGACTCAACTAAAAACCCTGGAGGAGCCACTGTTCACTAAAAACCTGAAAACTGACATTCCCAGACTCTGGGCTTTGCTTAATTGAATGACAATAAAACCAGAACTGTTAATAATATTTTTTTGTTTGGACAGTAACAAAGTTATATAATCTTCACCTCCTAAAAACCATTTCACTTTTTATTAACTCATAATATTCTAAATTATCTTTGACTTTAGTTTATATTCTTATGCTGAAGTTTTAAAACCAAAAAAATGAAAACCAAACAAAAAACCCCCAGACCTTTTAACATGACATGAACTAAACACAAACCAACATCCACTCTCGCTTCTGAGCCCAAGGCCTGAGCACATTAACTTTACATTTACTCTACTTTGTATTAAGTATCTTTTGCGGGTCTAAACATAGGGGTGCACACACATATATATGTATGCCCACAAACACACAGTCAAAAATCATCTCATGTATTCACGAAAATTTCTGACCCTTCTTTACCACTGTTTTTGCAAATACAGCCTTTGTGAAAAATGTATAAGAGTAATGAAATTCCTGGCTGAGGCTTTAATCTCAAGTCACTTCTATACCAGGGGGTGGATCAGAGAGTATAATTTGCTGTTATCGCACTGCTCATCTCCTGTGTTGACAATAGAAATCCTCCTGTTAGTTTTTCTTAGACAAACGTGACCCCAACCTGATATGACACTTTTATTTTTTCAGCTGTGTAACAACAGTCTTAAACCAGGTGCTTTCTAAGCTGCATTATCCCATTTTGGGAAACTTTTGTGTTGCTATCAGTAAGGTAACACATTAAAAAAAAAAGATATCTTTTGCCTATATTTGTAGGCTTATAAAATAAATTCTGTATACCAACTTCTTGACATTTCCACATCTCACCATTAACAAAAATATTTGACTACTTCATGTTTTTCACATTCCTAATTAAAATTAAGTATGGACTGGCAGGCTTTTAAGGAAATACCAGTAACATTCCAGAATAAATTGAAAGCATTAATGTGTTTAAAACATTTGTTTTCCTTTTTCAAATAACTGATCATTAGGTTTTTCTGGAAGTTTTTGGTAGGGAATATCTGTTTTCTGTAGCTTTTATGTCTGCATATTCATCAGTCTAAAACAATTTTGGACCCCAGCCTCTTTGGTATTGTGTTTTAGTACTTGCTGGCACTAGAATTTTGCACCATAGCCCTCGATTTATAGCCCTCATTTAGCCATCATGCTATTCAAACCCCTGACTTTAAATATCCGCCACACAGATATGAGTAACAAAAAGAGACAGAGTATAGCTATTGTGCCTTCAAAGAAAAGCAATAAACCATTCTGCTTGCTCTCCTTCATGTTCTTTAATTCATTTCATTTCATTTTAACTACCCAGAACAATTTCACCAGCCATTAGCCTGGAATGAAACCTTACAAAGGCTGATTGTTGTTATAAAGATGGGTCCCAGCACTCCCTCCCCCTCCTTTTCATAAGTTTTAGGACAAATAGGCTACTTCATAGCCACAGCTTTGTTTTTTAAGAAGAGAATTCTTGCGAAGCAAAGGACAGACAAACTGCTTCACATCCACATTCAAAAGACTCCAAAACAACATCCACAGTGAGCTGGGCTGGCTTGGAGCCCTAAACCCAGAGCAGTGAGCAGGGAGGGGACAACAAAGGATGGATCTCCCGGGCGATTCCGAGCACGAGGTGCACCAGAGCCCACCCGACACTACACGCAAACAACTGATGCTCTGCCCCCAAACCTCTACCAAAGGGTGGGGGGAAGCACCAAATGCTCAACTGCACTACAGCCATCTCTAAACACGGGGCGGGGGGAAGAAAAAAGCATCAATTATGAGTACATTTTTATATTTTGCAGAAATAAACCTTCCTGAGTGTCATTTCTGACAGCCTACGCCAAGAAAAAGCTGCACATTTTTGTCTCGCTGCATCCATGTTTGGAAAACAATCTTAACAAGAAAAAAAATAAAGACACATTCTATTTTTTCCAGTTTGTAAAGAGCTGCACACCTTACATTTAGCATCTCCACGGAAAGCTGCGAAGAAAGATATTCATTCTAAAAAAGTGCTCAAGTGTTGGATTTTGCTTTTTTCCTAACAAGCTGGTGGCATTTCCCCAGGCCTGGACAGTCTCTCTGTTCAACATGAAGGCCCCGAGCCCGTAACAGCTCTGCCCCAATTTAGAACGTATGTATATGTAGCAACATCCCCACAAAACGTTCACAACCCTGTCCAATTCCGATGTATTCTTGATCCTTCCCAACAAACAGATCAGAGAGATCTTTTCCAACAAAGTGTCAACAAACTGTCTGCACAGACAACTCCCTCCTCAGTTTGTGTATTATGTGGTTTGTATTATTTTTATTCCTCGTTAAGTGTCACACTTGTCAAAAGAGTGAACGCCACTTTTCCATAGTAACACGGTTTTGTGATGGAAGTTGTGAAACCTTCAAGACTTACAGATATTTCCACAAATATCCAGTATCTGCTCAAATACTAACACCACGAGCTCGGAAAGCAAAGGAATAGATTTCTGTGTTTTCTCTTCCAGCAAGGTATCAAAACTGTTCCTGAAATTTGGACTTTTCCTCTTCGAAGAAAAGACAAAGACTAACTAATCCACTGATATTTATTTCATCATGGCACAGGAAAAAAATTACTTAAAAGTAATGATAGAAGCCAAAAATTACTTTTTATGTAGTGACAAAAAACTTGGAACATGAGATTATGTTGAGTGTGAGAGTGTCTATAAACAGAGCTGCTTTATCCCATCTGAGCTGTTACTGGTGATGCCAATAATCTGAGTTTGAAGATAACTCTGCAAAGCTGCATGTTTTACTACTCACTTCCAAATTATGTAAATGAACACCATATTATACTATACCTTGTTGGAGGTATGCTTGGTAAAATAGCTTGATAAATAAATCCTAATACAATTATAATTCATTTTCATGTGACAGGTTTAGAAAAATCTGTAAATACAAACTTCGCAGGGAGAAACATCAGAATGGCAAACACAGGCACTCAGCACCTTCTAGAATGTTCATTTATGTCCCCTCAACACTAAGTTACAGTCACTAAGGCATGGCTTTTCTTTTTGTTTTAAATACAGAGACACTGGAAGGGATAAGTGATCTCACAAAACTTCTAACATCAATTATCAATCCAAATACCAAGAAAAAACACCAACTGCATGTCTGCACCTCTGTGGAACGCACAGGACTCTATAATATTTAAAAACAGAGATCCCATGAGAGGAGAACTTGATCAGGACCTCAAGTCAAGAAAATACCTTCAACAGAAAGAGGAAAGGAGCTCCAGCCTGAGTGCAGAATGTATCTAATTTTATTAACTATGAAAATAAAAATATTTGGGAATTTCTACAAAACAACTACCTACAGAGCAATAAAACACAGCAGGACACCACGTACTGCTGGAAAGCAAGCAGCATTCCTGCACCCTCTTCCAATTACACCTCTCTCAGAAGTCACCAAAAATCTTGACAGAAACAGAAGAGACAAGTTTTCCTCTCAGTAAACTTAGTAAATAGTAAAACTCTGCAGACATGAGACATACTTGCTCTGTTCTACACAACTGTGGATTTCATAAGGCACCAGTAACTTCAGAGCCAGTCCAGAACCAGCTTTATGCAACAGGACAGCTCAGCTCTTTTGGAGCACGTGGCACCACACTAAATTAGAATGTTTGTGCCTTGCTGCACTGTCATATGGTCAAAAAGTTAACACTGCAAAATTAATTGCAGCCCTTTAAAGGAAGTACTGCTATACACATCTTCAAATGAACACTTAATCCTTTCCCTGACATTTATTTAGATGTAGACTTTTCACCTTTGTGCCACCCGGCTCTGTAGGACATCATTTGCTATCTCAATTAAGCTGCATCAGTACTTTTCATTCCAACTACCTAAACTCTCACCACTCTCAACAGGAGAAAATACCATTTGCTTCCAGCTTCACAGTTTTCATACAACTACTGAGAACTGTTAAATTGAAATAGTGTTCTATCCCACAGGAGGAAGGGACAGCCAGGAATAACTTGCCCTGGAACAGACTGGCTGTTTGCCTTTCAGTGCACTGTGCAACCTGGCAGGTAGCAACAGTTACACACCCTTTAACAGCTCCAGCTTCAACACACCTGACATGTCTTAATTCCTGTTCCGAGGCTTCTGCATTAATGAGGACAGAGGCAGTAATTCACTCCACTTGCCTGCATGCAAGCGCTGAGGCACAGACAGCACCATGATCCACCTTGCTCCAGGCAAAACCTCAGTGTTTGTGAGCTAAACATTCCAAAAGTCCCAAACATTTTACATCTCCAGACTGCTTTTAGGAGGTATTTATATACACACACATGTATGTGATTGCATAAAAACATCAGAAAAATCATGTAACAAAATACAATGTTACACATGCTCAAATCAAAGAGCAAACAAAAGATTTTTGAAAAAAAAATTCTAATTCATAATAAAGCCTTGATGTCTATTTACAGACTGTCCTGAAGTATGGTACTGCTACAGAGACATTCCTATTCCACATAACTTTGATCATCTGCCTCACAGGCCCTCTACTGCATCTCTGCTGCACGCTGCACATCGCAGTGCAGTGACAGCAGAGGTGATTTAGGTAGTTAAGTTTGGATATTGCTGCATATCCCAGAAAGAGAGCACTCAGCAGATGCCCCTCTACCTCTACAGCTACAGATGCACAAGTTCAGTGTCCCTTTCTGGAGCCCAGAGCACCGGGAGCTCAGGGAGGCCACGAGATTTTAGTGACAAGCTGCAGCATGGGGTCATCTCAGTGTCACACCAGCACGCCCAGAAATGGAAACACAGCACTGCCTGAACTGCCACTCCAGGTCAGACCCAAGGCTGCACTTTCCTCTCCAAAGACAGCTCCCTGTAGCAGGCTGGAATTCACAAGTTGCACTCCCTCCTGACGGCATCAGTAAATCCAGACAATGGAGCTGGAGGCATTAACACTAATCACAAAGTGGCCACGCAGGGATGAAAGGCAAGTTAAGGCACCAACTCCCTCATACCAACAGCTTGGAATCACAGGATACAGAGTAAAATGGCTTTCACACAAGGGCATGAAATTAGGAAAAATCACGGCTAATTTATAATGCAAACTTTGTACAAGAAATTATTTTCACACACGCAACTACCACAGATCCTTCCCACACGAGCAAGAAGCAAGTCAGCAGCAGACTGTAACCTTAAAATAAGAACTACATTAATTATCCATGAGGGAGAAAAAAAAAAAAAGTAAACCCTGTTCGAAACAAGCAGAGTTCCTATTCAACAGCTTATTTGTCCCTTCCATCCTTGCTAGTTACAGTGACACAAAACACAGATTGGCACTCGGGAAAGCAGCAATAAGGAATGTGTCTTCTGGAGCATTGTTTCCAAGTTCAGCCCAGTCCCACAGAAGCTAAAAAAATTCCAAGTCTGTTAACTCTGTTATATTTACTGTGCATGTTAAGATGCTACGTTAGAAGTGATTTTAAAAACCCCAAATTTTATAAATAGACTTGCAATTGCTTTGAATTGTGGCCTGCAGCCATCTCCTGCTGCACATAATCAATGACAAAAATCAAGTGGCCTCAGCAGCTGCAGGTCACCTACCAGACCAAAATTTGGGCTGGCAATTATTGTACAGAAATACCCAAACCCTCGATGAAAACTCATGCAATAGATATCTCTTCACTTTATTTGTATCAGGAAAGTCCTACATAATATTCTGAACTGAGTCCCACAAAAAAAAAGTAGAGACAGATTTTTGTTGTTACGTAAGTAAATATTCATCTTTATGGGTGAAATATGCTTAATTGGTTTAAAAAAACACATTGGTTATACCAAGAAAGACCTAAAACCAGTAAATCAGTAAAACACAACACTTTTTAATACTCTTATTAACTGCAGTTTGCTTAACTGCAATATTTAAGTCATGAGTAGATCTAAAATTGTCAGATGCATTTAATTGAAATACTATCCCTAGAGCTAAACACCGAGTGTTTATAATAAGAGACACGTTATTCAAGATTAGCTAACTGCTCCCTTTCCATGGAAAATCCCACAGAAAAAGCAAGGGAAAGCAAGGGAACAAAACTGCACTATGGGGCGGGGGAAAAGGGGAGGTGTTTGCTTCAAAGGGAGTTTTGGTGGGTTTGGTTTGGGTTTTGTCATTCTGCATTAAATCAAGTGATCTTTGTTCCCTTCTCTAATATCTCCAGAAGTTATGTCTTCACATAAAAAATGAAGGAACATTCTTCTCTTCTTTCTCCCTAATTCTTCTCACCCTTCCTCCATGTCCAGAACCATAGATACATTCATCAAGACATCATCTACAAAATGCTGAGTCCAAATGAATTCCTGCTTTGTTAAAAAAAAAAAAAAAAATTAAGAGCAAATAGTTTCTACAAACTGGAAAACATCTACTGTACCAGCACACAGTTCAGACAGAAAGCAGTTTGATTTACCCTGATATTAATTTGCAAGGGCAGCACAGAACGAAGAGCATAAGCACAGAAGTCAAAAGTAAAATTTCCATTGTATGTAGAGAGCAAAAAGAAAACTATACTCTATGGGAGAAAATGAAGTAAAGTGTATAAAAATAACAGGGATGTCAGTAACTTTTTGCCTAACAAAAGAGTGTATCCTGATGGACACAATTTCAAACAAATGGCTGCTTAAAATAATTAACACAATATGTTTACTAAATAAAATAAACCCAAGCAGACAGATAAACAAACAAAAAGCCTTTTAATTCTTTCTACTTTTTCCCCTTGGTGGTCTCAAAGGAAAATCAGAACAGTAAAGTTAATACATGCAGGGTAAGATATGCAGCTGAAAAGCTGAACGACCCAGTAATATACACTTGGTTAATTTGACTTTTGTTATTTGCTTTAAGATCTTTACCACAAAGTTCTGCTCAACATATTCTTGCTAGCAACAATCTGCACCAGAATTAGTGTCTCTCAAGCAGCAAGTGTAGCATACACAACAATCTCAATGAGAGAGGCAATTAACAACTGCTGCAAAAAATAATTATATATAAAGATGGTTTGAAAGACAATACTCTATCTAAAATGACCTCGCTGTATTCACAGTACTGATAAAACAGTTTTCCTTTAAAAAATGCTGCTTTTTTAATTCATCAAAAGAGAAAAGCCCCAAGGTCACCTGTCAATAACAGAACAAACCCTCAGTAAATCACAGTGCTTCACAAATAAATTCCTCATCAGTAATTAAAACCAGGCCTCTCTGGCCCTGTGTTATCAGCTCATCAAATTCATTGCTCATCTAGAATAACAGATCCACATCTGCAGTCATTACAGCATGCCAGATAAATCAATCCTCTCAATGATGCTTTGAGCCATCTCTGCTCCCTTTTAACCAGCCCGATATTTATTTCCCCCTGACACTTCTGACATTCTATTTACTGTAGGCAAATGGAACTCATACGGCACCTTGTAATGGCTTTACCAAACCCCATTGTGGGGCATATCTTCCAAGACTGATGGGCGCAATAAACAAGGTTTTATGGTGTAAGTGTGAGCTTCCAACTTCTTTTTTTTTCCAGGAATTTGACTTCTGCAGTGAAGATGGTTTATTACATTTGATTGCAGGTGGAAAAAGCTATATCCACTTTGAGACCTGTCAGCTAAAAGCAAGCAGAAAACTTTAGAAATAATATTATTTTTGTAATTTTATTTTCTCATTGATAACAATACAGAATAAAGCATCTCCCTGTCAGGGCTTGGAAAGTGAGGCCATAATTTATCATCCCACCTCCGCCCTCCCTCCCACCAAATCAAACACAGGTCTCCTCTGTAAACTTCCAAAAGGTACAACAGCTATATATAATCTCCACATACATACAAAGTCCATCCCAAGCCCTCCCCAGCATTGCTGTTTACGTTCAAATCTGAAGTATGTGTGGTTAAATAGGTACACACATAGTGACAGATGAGGTCAAACATGCTTTTGGGGCATCTGAGCCCAGCAAAAAATCACAGGTTTCTTACATTTACTGCACAAACCAAAACTTTTCACTGTTTGGTGCACTCTCCAGTAATAAGCATCAGACTGTTAGGTTCAAAACGAGAACATAAATTGTTTCCTTGAGAATGAAACAAACAGCACAAGAATTACTTTTCAGCATAAATTTTGACTGTTTGTACACTATCACAGCTGCTCTATTTAAGGAAATTGAGTGAAAATCTGTTCAAATGAAGAGCAGAAGCATTCCTAGAATCAGAAAGCCTCCCAGAATATAACATGTGTTAACAGCTCTGAGGAGCTCAGCAATTTCTAGGCCTTAAGCAGATCCCCCTCCTCCATGGGGGTGGTGTGCTTCCACATCCATATGGACATTCATCCAGGAGATGCCTAAAAGCATATGCCATCCATCCAGGAGCCCAACTTTTGTCCTAGAAGTCCGGGCTTTCTGTGCTTTTCTGTGCATCATGTGACTACAAAAGCGAATTTCTTTGCAGTGGGGAGGCCCAGCCCAGCTCCTGAGGCCCAGCCCAGCTCCTGAGGTGCATCCTTAGGCGCAGCCCAACTCCTGAGGCGCAGCCTGAGGTGCAGCCCAACTCCTGAGGCGCAGCCCAGCTCCTGGAGGCGCATCCTTAGGTGCAGCCCAGCTCCTGGAGGTACAGCCCAGCTCCTGACATGCATCCTGAGGTGCAGTCCAGCTCCTGAGGCCCAGGCCAGCTCCTGAGGTGCATCCTGAGGCACAGCCCAGCTCCTGGAGGCGCATCCTGAGGCGCAGCCCAGCTCCTGGAGGCGCAGCCCAACTCCTGGAGGCGCAGCCCAACTCCTGGAGGCGCAGCCCAGCTCCTGAGGTGCATCCGGAGGCGCAGCCCAGCTCCTGAGGTGCATCCTGGAGGCGCAGCCCAGCTCCTGGAGGGGCATCCTGAGGTGCATCCCGAAGGCACAGCCCAGCTCCTGAGGTGCATCCTGGTGGCGCAGCCCAGCTCCTGGAGGTGCATCCTGGAGGTGCAGCCCAACTCCTGGAGGTGCATCCTGGAGGTGCAGCCCAACTCCTGGAGGTGCATCCTGGAGGTGCAGCCCAACTCCTGGAGGTGCATCCTGGAGGTGCAGCCCAGCTCCTGGAGGTGCAGCCCAACTCCTGGAGGTGCATCCTGAGGCGCAGCCCAGCTCCTGGAGGCGCAGCCCAGCTCCTGAGGTGCATCCTGGAGGCGCAGCCCAGCTCCTGGAGGGGCATCCTGAGGTGCATCCCGAAGGCACAGCCCAACTCCTGAGGCGTATCCTGAGTTGCATCCTGAGGCGCAGCCCAGCTCCTGAGGTGCATCCTGAGGCGCAGCCCAGCTCCTGGAGGCGCATCCTTAGGTGCAGCCCAGCTCCTGCAGGCGCATCCTTAGGTGCAGCCCAGATCCTGAAGGCACATCCTGAGGCGCAGCCCAGATCCTGGAGGCGCATCCTGAGGTGCAGCCCAGCTCCTGGAGGCACAGCCCAGCTCCTGGAGGCGCATCCTGAGGCGCAGCCCAGCTCCTGGAGGCGCAGCTCACCCCAAGCCAAAGCCCTGCACCTGGATCTGCGGCGACCCAGCCCTGGGAAGGAGCAGAGCTCCACATCCCGCCACTCATTACGCACGGCTCAAAGCTGACTTGCATTCAATTACTGTCACAGTGCGAGTGGATCCCTCCTTTAGCATATATTAAAATTTTATTTCTGTGTGTCCGCAGTGCCTCGCTCGCAGCAACATGAAAAGGCTGGTGAAAGTCCTTTTTTGGAACAAAAAAAAACCCACCCAAGCCTATAGGCTATGAATTCTCAGATCCTCCTTCCAACACTGATTCAAAAATGACAGGATATAGTCTTTTCCTTAATGAAAAATCTATATTTATCACTCTATTGTTCTTGTGTACTGATCCTACTGCTCTCTGAGGCCAAAGTTTGAATATATTGGATTTTGAAATAATAGCCCAAGGCTCTGAGATGCTGGGTCGTGATACATAAATGATGAGAGGGTTGTTCCCTAGTTCTCTGCTTCTTACCACAAAAAGAAAATACAAATTCCAGGATGAAAATCTTCAGAAGTCTACATTATCTGCAAAGTGCAAATTATATGGGATATTCACAGAACTATAAATGATAAAATCAGACTATACTGAGAAAGATGATCTGCCTGTTCTAGGAATAAACCAGGAGTTTGTTGCTGTAATATCAAGAAGTAAAGTCCTATTATTACATAACCATAGATGTGACAAGCTCAGCTTGTTTGGATTTTTAAAATCTTAATTCCAGTTGAGTTTGCATATAAACCTCTGAAAAGATAAATTCATTTAGGACAAAGATCCAGAGACTGAATTTATCAATCTTTTATACTTCACACTTTGATTCTCAAGTGTAACAGGGATTGAAAAAGAAGAAACCCCCAGCTATAGACTGTTGGTGCTAGGATAATAAAGAGATAAAAAGCCTCAATTTTTTTTCCTATAGAAAAATTTAAGGCTGCTGTTATGATGAAAACATAAAGGGAAAAATCTGCAAAGTATTTTTCACCTTCATCCCATAATAAAATAGAGTTACTACTACAGAGTTCTGTAAAGCTGCAGCTTCTACACTGCTATATTTTCAGGGTATGGGGAAGAGGTGCCTCTCTAGATTTTGCTTCTTGGATGTGTCCAACTTTCCTTTGACCTTGAGTGACTCTGGCTGAAGTTTTCCAAACCAGCCACTGCAATATTCATCTTGCCCCAGTAACCAAGAGAATTTCAGGGGGTCCTGGGGATATATCTGCTCTTGATGCTTTTTTCACCTGAAAATCAAAATCTGAGATTCATAAACTATTAGAGCAGTTTAACATCCAGTACCCAGGAGAATTAACACCTTAGGGAATTCCTGAGATTACCACAACACCTAGTGCCATAGAAATACAAATACAATACTTAGTTATGATTAGTGAACATTCTTTTTGAAAATTTAGTTTATGAGTTATACATACACAGTATAAACAGAGTGCGTGTACAGAAAAAATAGAATTAAAAAATAGTAATTTCTCATGCAACAATCCATTTCATATCATATTGTCCAGGCAAAATACGCTTCTGGGAATTTTCATTTGTTAAAAAATGCTTTGATTTCCAGAATCAAATGCAACCTCAGTTCTGCAACTCTTAAAAAGAGATACATGAGTCTCATTCCACAGCATCAAGTGAGACGGATTCAAAGAAAGCCAAACCAATTCCTCCTGCCAGGCACAGACCTGTGTCCAAGGGCCCCAACCAGGAATGGAAGCAGCTCCTGCCTGACCAACTGTGGAACAACCCAAGGCTGTTCAGTCTAAAGAAATGATTCCCAGTCCTCTGGGGCAGCTGCCCAACTCAAAGAGGTCTTGGAAGGCATTCTTTTCATATTACCTATACTCACGACTTAATCGCTCCAACTGTCTTCAGTAAAACAAGTTAGAGGAAATTTATTTAAAATATGCTATAGGGAAAGGCTCTTCCCTTTAAAGTTTATATTTTGCCATACAAAAAAATTATTCCATTCCTAAAAATTAATTTTTAACATCTAAAGGGGAATCTGAGCAACGTTCCAGCCCATAATAACTTCACTATGGAATACATACCTTACTTTTCCAGATTATTACATATATATTACATATTATGCATTCACTCATAGGCCAATTGTTTGGGTTTTTTTAATTAACTTTAAATGCTTACGCAAGGTGAATCTATTACCCCATTAAATAAGAATTTTTCAGTGTTGGGAGGTTAAAAAAAAAAAGAAAAATCACACGATCAATGCTCCTGGATACCTTTGCTCCTATTCCTTCACTTTTCCCCCAATAGTTTCCAAGATGAAAGTGCCACTTGAATCTACAGAGTGGCACACCACTGCTTTCTGTGTGTCCTACAGACTCTGCCACATAATTTCCAACAATCCCTTCTTAGGAATCATGCTGCTCCCCGCTAGGAAATGCTAGAACAGGTCACGTACATCCTTTAAAGCTACTCAGATATACAATTTTACAAGCAGGCTGCCTGTACAGGTTTAGAGACAGAGATATGACTCTGATCTCAAAGGTAAAGAGACAAGATCCAGTTGTGATACATCTAACATTAGTGTTTTCTAAGTTCAAGTAACTACATAAAGAGCCCTCAGGCAATCTGTTTATATTTAAACAGATCCAGAACTGATATGCCCCATTACTATTTCCCCCTATTTGCTGGCAGAGGGTTGAAGCTCAGCAGCCAAGTGAAGAGAAGACAAGTGTACCAGCCCACTTCAGAAAGGGGGATGCAGTTTAGGCACCCCCACTACCCCCAAACTACTGCTGTCCACTGCCAGAAGCAGACATTAATGTCCTGATATATTACTAACAATGCTAAATATCTTCTGCAGGTATAAAAACCTGCCAACTACAAAACTGGCCAAAGAATCCACTTGAAAAATACGAGATTAACCCTTCCCCAGCCGTGCTTCCCATGATACATGGCTGACAACAAGGATTTGTCAACTCCAGAGACTGCAGAAACCAGAGCAATTCCTAGAGAAGTATTAACCCACATGTCTGTACAGCTTTGAAATGCCAACTCCACCTTCTTACGCATCACTAATTATTTTAATGCCTGCTTACTTCTCCTGACTCTTAAAACATGTAGAATATGATCAAGAGAGAATGTACACTCCAAGAGTAAGCTATGCACAGCCTCCACAGTTTAAAGGGGGATATGCACCCTCCCAGCATTTCCACTGGTTCTTCCACACACTTTCCCACAACACTTTCATACAGCTGCCATTTGAAAACCATTGCATATTCCAACTTGAACAACACTGAGTCATGGACAGCTAATCACAGGTCCATGAAGAAAGTTGACCTCTCTAACATTTCTGAGTCATCAAAAGCACAAGTTCAGCAATTTCTGAAAAACCAAGATCAAAGATTATAACTTTTAAGAAATAGGAGAGCTATGGGAATATGTTAAATTGACCACACAAATATGCTCAGTGTGTCATTTCATGCTCTTGCACTATTAGGCACTGAGAAAGACATGAGGCAGTGGGCACCCTACTGCCATGGAAAGCACAGACTACTGCTTTCTGTTCATCAAACTGGAGTTTCAAACATCTGGGTGAAGAAAGATGTTCACATTACACTTGGGAAGGTCAAGGAAATTTGACAAACACAGCTTTATTCCATATTACCCGTAATTCCAGAAACTGTGCATCATATAATGTACACTGACAGTCTGCAGCCTTGCATATTTAAATGTCCTACTATTTCTCAGTATTTACCAAAACCTCAGCTCAATGACAGGACTATGTGTTTCTTCAAAAATATTCAATTACCCCAACCCACAATAAGACCACAGAAAGGAATTCATCTGGATTTCTAGACTAAATTAAGTTGAAATTAGCAGACAAATCAATAGCTGCGACCATTCTCTTTAAGAACTCTCATTGCTCCTAAATGTCACAGTTGGCCTAGACATTACCACTGATACAGGAATTTGCTTTGAGATTATGCTAGAGGAATGGCATAAGAGTTTAATGTTCTGTGCAATAATTGTTTTAATATTTAAGTTGATTAATACTGAAATAGTCTTTGCCTTGAATGATTATAAGAGAAAAAAAAGTCACAACAAAAGAAGGAGGAAAAAAGTAGTAGGTATTAACTTTCCTGCTGTTTACTTGGGTATAATCCTTTCCTTCACAAAGCACAAGACCCGTAATTGAAACACTCATCTCCTCTCCTCTCACTGTGCCCTGCATGGGCAGTAATCAGAGAGGTCAAGATTGGCTTAAATTCTCTCACATTTAGAAGACATCACAATTTGACTGTGTTAAGAAAGGCTGCTGGATATTTTACCACCCATCACTTATCTCAGCACAGAGAACTGGTCACTCCATGTAAACCCAGCACTCCAACCACCAAGAGAAGGAACCCATGGGAGTAAACCTGAATGACTTAACACTTTCTGAACACCAAGACAAATAATGAGATGGCTCCTCTACTGTACCTACTAATTGTTAAGTTTTAGAAGAACTCTTTCCCGTTCGACTCCTTGCAAGACCAGCAGTTCATAAAACAATTCACCATCTACCATCTGTTGTCACATATCATTACTCAGTGAAAACTGCCCAGTAGAGAGATAAGAAAAACATCTCAATGAGCAGCTGGGTAAGATAAGCCCTGAGCATGTGCAGACACAGAAAAGAAAAAGATACCCAAATCCTTACTGCAGATTACCTTCTTCCAATCTGCCTCTGCCTAAGAGCTGGGAAATGAAGGCTACAGATTACCAGAATTTTTAGATTCCTTGTTGATGCTAAAACCATCTACAAATGGTCTCTCAGCAGGTGCCCATCTCAGACATCCTGACCTCAGTACCACCCTTCCACAGACTAAAACACCTCGGCCAAAAGCCATCAGGCTTAGGAAATTCAGCCACAAAAAGAATGGCAGCTGGATGCTGTCCAGCACTCCCTCCATTGACTTATCACACACTATCAGCCTAAGTACAAAGCCTCTATTTTTATCTCTTCTTGTGGTGAGTATCTGGATCCAGCCAATCTAAAAGAAACAAAATTAAGTAGTCTAGGATTGTTTGCTCCTTAATTACCTCAGATCTCCCACCCAAAGAAGAACAGTTCTGCTCAAAGCCCTCACTGGATTTAAATTCCTGATGGATTCCAGCACCTTTTAATCCAGTGAGAAATCCCAGGTTCATTTTAAGTCTCCTGTAATTCCTACAAAATATATTTCAGACCTTGTGTACCGAGATTATTTACACAACTATTCCAGCACAAATACTTTGTGCAAGACATCTTCAAAAAGGCAGTCTCATCCTTCCTTTTGAGAAGGATTTGGGGGGATAATGACAAAAATACACACAAATATAGATGTGATTTAATTCAATCCTATTGCTGGAAGGTACAGAAAGAAAGGCAGCCTCCCCATCCACAAAGTGTTTATGAAAACATTCCAGCAGCATTTTACGTCTGTGTCAGACAAATGGAAGAGGTGTCAGAACTTGCATCCTTTATGTAAAGCCATCCAAAAATAACAGAGAAAACCCAGATTATCTGCCCCAGTCACCACTTTAATTTTTCAAAATTCATTTGTGTGAGGTTTTTCATCTTTCTTAAATCCATGTGACATCCACCTAAGCACTAATAAAAAGATTATTTTGACACCATTGCTTTTGGCTTCTCCTGGGGGACACCTACCTTTGTACAAGTATTTCACACCTTCCTGGGGAAGTTAAACTCCTCAGATTGCATCAGTAAAGCTGTGTCAGACAGACACAGAGGCGAAAGCCTGGCACACAGGCAGGGAAGCTGAGGTTCCTTAATGAAGGAGGCAGATGTTGGAAGATGTCTTAGGGAGTGTGGAAGGTACTGGTTACCCACATACAGCATCCTATGAATCCATACACTCTCATGCATGAACACTCACACACATTTATAAAGGAATTCATCCATTCCCATAGAGGAATACCTGAAATTTCACTTAGTCTCTAGAATATACTTATTTTATTGGTTAACTGCATTTTAATCATGTATAGAAAGTACAGCAATAACTGAGTAAAGAGAAAACAAGAACTAATACATTACCAAGCTCTCAGGGCTGGTATGAGCTGGCTTGTTGTACCTTTATCAGGAGTAATAACACACTGATAGTTTGGGCCCGATGTGGGCTTGTGCCTTCAGCAGGAGGATCTGCTTATAAAGGCTTGACTTACAAAAAAAACCCCAGAATTTGTTCCTGGAATAGGAAAAGGAAACACAGCAAACTGAGCTGTAAGCTCTTGGTGTGGTCAAGGCATGAGTATTTCATACAAATATCCTTAAAATATAAATTTATGATAGCCTAAATATCTAAATTTAAAGGCTTTCACTCAAAGGGAAATTCCACAAACTGGGCACAGGACACCAAAGAGATGAGCACTCTCTTTACTTGGACACCTGTATTTTTATATTAAAAAGCAAACCTGCTCTAATCAGCAGTTAAGTAGTCAAAAAAAGAGAGATTGAGATATGAGAAGTATTTAAGAAGCTCAGGATATCTACCAGTGCAATGACAAGCACTTTGATTAAAAAAACCTACAAATAAACATATTCAGTCTTTCAAACCATTCCATTACTAAAGCCAAATGCAGAGACACTTGCACTCATTGTTTATGAGAACTGGAAGAGAAAGTACTAAGTTAACAATTACAACAGTAACACAGAATTTAAAGTTAATATGAAAAATTATGGGCAAAGATCAGACAGAAGGATTATCCTCTTATGAAAAACAGCACTAAAACAGGACTAGGAATAGCACAGCAAGCCTTTATTATTGTTTTTTTGAACACATACACAGATTTATCTTGTACCACTATAGTACCTTCAGCAGTTTCATTGTCAGGTCCCATTTTCTGCTTCCTCCGTTCTCCCCTTCTCCTGATTCAAAACCATCCCTTTAACACATCATTCCTAATTAGATGATTAGTGCTTGGAAGGGCAGGAGATAAGTCATTTGCATAATTTAATCATAAAAAGAAGTTAAAGATACAGATTTTGCTGTTCGTTTGTACAATTATCTTCACCAGCCTGGGGGGCTGAGATATTAATGTGATTAAACAGTATTTCTGCAAACAGGCAACTGTGTGTCCTCTATTAAAGCAGAGCTGGAGGCAAATGAAAAATTAATTTTAGAAGACAATCAATTTTATTCTACATGACTGTAATAAATAACAGCCCATCTGCAGACAAGTCATTAGGCCCTGGGAGGCTACACGTGTCACAAAGTCTAAATGACACACAAGACCGAATTTTCCACCAAAACCAGAGTCATAAATAGCCCACCAATGACCATTCCTGTTCAGAGAGTGCAAAGGATTTCCCAGAAAAGCCAGGTGCATGTGGCTTCCAACCACCACGTGGGCTTGCACAGTATTCACAAACATAGGGACTTGGTGGTTTACCCTTCATCATGTTTTCAGTCTTTTCTGAATTCTACAAGAATCAATCTAGATTAAATCAAAATAAATAGCCAGGATGCTACATATGATACCATAACCTTTATGAAATGTACGTGTTAATTAAATACATAATAATTATCAGTTTACTACTTTTTAAACTGTTAAGGTACATAAAATTATTTTTCACTACTCTTTCCATGCAATCACCTCCACTTAGAATATTAAAACCCACTCCTCAATCAAAAATAATCCAGATAGTCTCAAATACATGAAATACGATTATGCTCCAAGTAATGATTTCTGAATATCAGCAATGTACAATATATGCACAGCAACAAGTTCACAGTATTCACTCTACTGAAAATGTTTTCTATTTATCACCACTGGTAAACACTTCCCTCAATGGAAAAAGTGAATATTCCTATACACCCTGAAATCCCTGATTCTTGACAAGTGTTTACCAGGCAATGCAAACAAACATCTATTGACTCCCACTACTCCTAGCCCATGTAATGCCTCTCATCACAAAAAGGCAGATACACAGATTCTTTACTGGAAAGGTTGGGGGTTCCACTATGAACTTTCACTATGTTTATTTCCTGTACAAGTATATGGACTGACTTAATAAAAATCTATCCAAATATGAGATTAGTTAAATACACAGGGGACAGAACTGATGTCCCAAGGCTTGTTTTGTTATACCACTTCCAAATTTGCACAAAACATTTCCTGATGTGGACCTAAGTACAGATTAATTCATGGATATGCATTAAGATTTGGATGCTTTCTATGCTGGTGATCCAAAAATCACTGAAATGAGTTGGAAGTCTCTGGTTCTACAATGGTTCCATTATGGAATTTCACCTGCAATGAGTCAAAAAGACAAAGCAAAGCCATCTCCTCCTTCATGAGAGATCCAAAGCCTTTGTGTTCATTCAGTCTCCTCTGTAGTCTTACACAGAAAGCAATGGTGAGGTCAGGACATTATAAAACATCAACACCAAAAAAAAGGAACTTTCAAATTTTGCCCACAGTCATACAACCAAACTAAGCAATCAACCTAAGCACTTAAATAAAAATACTCTTTGCCCATCTACTGTCTCTAAACTTGTTTACCATCACTCAGATTCTCACAGCACTAGACACTACAGGGGATTATTCTGGAAACAATCTGACATCATCAGATAAACTACTTCATGTGCACAAGATGCTAAAAAGAGCCTCTAACAGAACAGGGAACAGTAGCATCAAAAAGCCCAATATAACCACCAACATCAAAATATGGTCAAGAAAACATCAAACTTTTTGAGCTTAAAAGACACTTTTAAAGTTTTGAAGACAAATCAGTGACCAACACAACAAAGGAAACCTGCAAGCAGTGTCTGCTGTTTGTGTATTTAGTTATTGTGTTGTTTTTGTGAATGACAGGTCAGTCTAGAGGAGGGGGAAAGATGAGGCTGTGTGGCCACAAGAACCTGAAAATGTCAGAGAGAAATTCTGCGACAACAAAGGATGGGGGCAAATGATCCTCACAGAACAGGAACATCCAGACCCTGATATAACACACTACTTAAATGAAATGCAGTGCTGGTAGAACAAGCCCCTTACCTAGCTGGCTTACATGCAACACTGCACAGCACAGAAGCTCATCCCTGCCAGGCATTTAACTTCCTGTTAATAGCTAAGATTGAAAAAAACCAATAAAACTATGGCATTTATACTATGAGAAACTTCACATGAATGAAGAAAAAAAGTTCTTATGAAGAGTTTCTATCCAGGTCACAATATACCAGCATCAAGAACTCAGTCACTGAACTGACCTTTACTCAGTGAACACAAGTTCTTAAAAATGTCTTTAGAAGTCTAAAGCCATAATCTGAACCACTCTATTGCACTCTGCATTATTCAGGATACAATAAATGTCTACAATAAACCAGTATTTTTTGGTTTGCTTCTACACCAACATGAGTAAGAGATTCTCTCCTTTAAGGACAAATAACTAAGATGGAGCAGTTTATTAGGGAGGCTGTGGTTGTGGGGTAGGAGAGGGACATGCAAAAAACTCTAAAGAAAGCATATTAAAAAAGGGCAAGGTAAGTGGATGACCACAAACCCTCTAGCTTAACATGCAAGAGAAGAGTCATTCATGAAATTGCAAGACAGAAATGTTCTTAAGTTCCAGCAAGAAGAAACAGATTTGTTTGAAGCAAAAATCAGTTGTGGAACAAGGAATGCAATTCATAAACACAGAGCAGAAAAGAAGTGACAGTGATTCTGGTTCTGAGACAAGAAATCTTAGTTCACACAACTGAGGACTCAATTAATGCTCTTCAGCACTGCTGACCACGAGACAAGTGAGGTCTGCAGTGTGTTACAGCAACAATTCTGCCCAAAGCCTTGCTGAGGGCTCCTGCAAGAGGCACAGGGGCTGTGGCTGCTGGGAGCAGCACATGAGCCCTGGCACACAGGCACAGCTCGGGTTGGGCACAGCACACACCTGGAATGCAGCAGGGGAGCAAAAGGGGCAGCCAGCCTGGACTGAGCTCTCTGCAAACACTCAGACAGCCCTGGAGAATATAAATATAATTTGGTAACAGCAGGATGCTCAGCTCAAGGTATTTTGCTAAGTCACCTATCAGACACATGGACTGCCATATAAAAAAAAACAACAAATAAAACCTTACAAGCCAAAAGACTCCCAAATTCTACAAATACATCTTTCAGCAACAAGCTCATACAGTAGAGGGAACTGAACACCAAGTTCATTACCCTGGGTCCTTTTCCAGTATCCATATTCTGCTCTTGTCTAACTGCCAGCAATTTACTACCTTGCTCTGCTGTGGTTTTTTGTTGTTGGTTTGGGGAGGTTCTGTGTGTTTGGAGGAGGGGGTTTGGTATTTCTTGTTTAGACATGTATTTTAAGTTTCACTGGAAAGACTTGATGTTTTTCCTGCTTCTATTTTCCAGTATTATCTCGGCAGCTCTTTAGAAAATTGCTCTCCTTCAGCACACAGCAACATTTAAAAGTACAAGGAGGAGAGGAGGCAGCTGCAGACACCTGCAGCCCCGAAGAGAGATGCCTTCCCCAGCCACACAGAAAACAACAGGGATAACGTTTCACAGACACAGGACATTCTCTGATTAACTGTTATCAAAACAGTCTATTAGCCAGCATGTAAAACTTGCACTAGGAAAAAACAACTGCTACACATGTAAGGAAAAGAATAATACATAATATTTTAAACATGCTGATTAGAGGTTCTAAATATTTTTTCTTTCAACTAGCTTTATCTTCTTAATTAGCAACTCTTAAGTTACTGTAACATACAAGTAACTAAATCCCCCTACTGGCACAACCTCTGTGCCAAGAGCTTTCTTTACAGTCACGTTTATTTTTTTAATTACAAATATACAAACATTCTTCTCTAAGGGCGGTGGGGAATAGGACAAGTCAGCTCCTCAGCACACACACAGGATTTCAGGAAATCATCTGTGAGACAGAGATGGCACAAGATGACATGGTTGATTCCCAGGAAGGACAAACACCACAGCAGTGTGTACTGACCTGCCTGAGTGACTCGTCAGCAGGGCAGTGACCCCAGCAGTGGCTGCCTGGGACATCTACTCCCAACTCCCACGGAATCCAGCAGTCCCAATAAAATCTTTCTTCCACAGCACAGTTATTTCTATTCTGCAAATAAGTTGCCTAGAAAGGCTGAGTGTCAATCCCTCCAAGTATCCAAAATCTAACTGGAGAGAGCTCAGAACAACCAACCCCAGCTGACCCTGCTGAGCCAGAGGAATTGGTCTAGACCACAGAATCCCGGAATGGTTTGGCTTAAAGCTCATCCCACCCCACCCCCTGCCATGGGCAGTGACAAGGGACATCTCCACTATCCCAGGTTGCTCCAAGCCAACCTGGCCTTGGACACTTCCAGGGATGGGGCAGCCACAGCTTCTGTGGGCAACCAGCTCCCTGAACTTGGCCTTCTCCAGCTCCATGAGGTTTGCCCAGTCCCACCTCTGTAGCCCACCCAGGCCCCTCTGGAGCCACCCCTTCCCTCCAGGTGTGACCACCCCCCCCAGCCTGGGTGCTGAGGGCTCCATCCCACTGTCCCTGTCAGGGATACCTACACTGAACAGTGACAATGCCAGCCCTGACCACCACTGCTCGCTGGGCACCACCTGGGTATCGAGCAGCTCTGAGCCTGACCATCCAGCCAATTCCTCAGCCATGGTCCATCCACCCAGACCACACCTCTCCAGTTTAGAGACACGGATAGCCATGATCTCAAAATAACCAAGATGACCTCAAGAGGACCCTGCTAATTGTGGGGGTTATCAGCACTGCAACAGCTAATCTCAACAATTCCGTGATTCTGCAAAATATGTTCAATTTGGAACTGTACACACAGCATGAAGTAACTTTGATGAACTTTTTAAAATCAAAACTGTTCTGTTTTAATTCCACTGTCCATTCAGGCTTAAAAACAGGAAAGAAAGAAGTCTTGATGCTTTGTTGATTCAAAATACCACATGGGCATCCCAGGCTAAAAATTCTCTTGCCTTGGACTGGACAGAATTGCATTGTATGCTGAGAATGGTACTCACTTACATGGCTATGACAAGCATAAAAAGAAAGTAAAGACTTTTAGTAAGGACACCGAGGTATCCCATATAGACCTGTAAGTTTATTTAACAATTTTAGTTCATGCCCATAGCAAATGCAATTTTAACTAAATTTCTGGACTATTCTAAAATCTCCATCTCCTACAAATATGCACAGCAAATTTTCCAAAAATCAAGGCTGATTTCCATAGTTGACAGCTTTGGAAAAATCCAGTCACTTAGTTAAAATTGTATCATATACAAATTTGTGTGTAGGTGAACATTTTGTCAATGATTATGGGTATATATCAATGGTGAAGAGTCCTATATTAAATATACCTCTCACTTTCATTCATAGGGTAGCTGAAATGTGTTATCTGATAGAACATGAAAACTGATCACAGGATCAGAGTTTTCCCTATGGCTGGGAACAACAGTGAGGAAGGCTAAGAACAGTGAAAGCAAAATGCTGCTGGAAAAACAGCCCTGGGATTCTTTCAAAGAAAAATCAGAGCTACCTCTGCTCCAAATACTGTCATCCTACCAGAGACAAAAAGGACACGGGGGTGGCATTAGAGGAGGCAGCACAACCTCCTGGTATGAAGCTCATTTCCGTGTCTGAGCACAGGAAACCCTCAAGTCTCACAAGCTGTGAGATGAATCAGGTTGAGTCTTGAGGAACTGCAAGTGCACTGGTGATGCATGACGTGACACATTTCAGTATATTTAGTCATCAACAGACTGGACTTACTTTTAGACCAAATGAATAGGTAACATCTTGATTACACAAACATGCTTTTCACTCAAAGCCCCTGAAGTAATTTTTCCTCTGTCTTACAGAAGGAACACAATCAAGAAAAAAACAAAAATCATTCCAGGAGATGACCTCAAAATTCTAGGTCTACCCTACACTTCACATATCACATTCAACTACAGCCAGTGTTAAGGGCAACTGAACCATTTAACTAAAATGGAAAAATATTTCAAAATATTTAAGATTTCACCTGATTCACTGATACCATACATCACAGAAGGCACCCAGCTCAAGGAGGACAGAAAACTAGTTGCCTTGCTGGGAAAAATCTGAAGGAACATCTGAAAGATCTTTTCAATGCTTACATGCCTATAGAATACATTTCAATACTTCAGTGACTGTATGCCAAATCCTTAACTAATACTGTCACTGGAAGCCTTTCAATTAATGACAATATTAATGGAGCTTTATGTAGCATAGATAATAGTGCACATGCATAATATAGCAAGATACCTCAAGTTTTACACATTAGTAGTAAAAAAACCATTAATAAAGAATAATCCAATAAAAGCTCTGTTTGTCATGGCATTACCATACTTTTTAGTGTAAGAAAAAAAGAGTCTCCTTCTTAAATAACTACTAAATGCTTGGGGTTCTAACATATTGCTGCAAGCTATAATGGTTATAACTGTTAATCCAATACACCTTTTATACAAACCCATAAACACACGAGTGGAAAAATAGCACAGATGTTCATCTCTAATGCAATTTCCATTCAATTTCCTAAGTGCAGTCCCCGTGTGCAAACTAGCTTAACGTTATGTTTAGCTTGCAAATTCTTTTAATAAATAATGAATGCAATAAAACTGGTAGATCAATGGCAAGCTGAGAAATCATAAAAAAGCCTTTTGTGCTCATGCTGTTGCCGATTTCAAACTTTAATCCAGCTACAGATCAATACTACTTTTTCTTTTTAACCCATCCCATAGATAGCAGACAGAGTGGATGTAGGTTAAATGCCGGTACCAGATATCAATTTCCAGAAACTTGATAACATCAGGCACAATTGCAATCGAACATTTTATACCTTATGGTAGGAGCAATATACACTGCTGAACGTCACACTTCAAGCCACTGCACAGTAATAAAGGGAGCACATTAATTGGGTTTGGTTCTTACTTTCTGGAGAAGTGGTATTTGTGAGTGAGTCAAGAAAGGCTCTGACATAATCTATTTTAATGAGCAAAATGGGCTCAGCAGGTCAAAATGTACTGACAAGGGTATATAATCTCCCCACGCCCGCTAGTGACAATAAACTTTATACACACACACAAAACAACAACACTGCTGCACTACCAAAAATTAAACAAAAGCAAAGAAACTTCTGCTTTACAGGATTCGGATATTGGAACCTTCTGGGGCAGCTATCAAAGCACATTAGTTAATAGGTATTGGTGTTTCTTACAGGTTGTAGAACAGAGAGAGAGGGGAAACCCTATTACTGAGTCACTTTGGATAGCCCTGTTTTACCAAGAGGGAACCAAGATCAAAAGCATGTAGCCCTGAGGGATGGTTCTAATATCAAGCAGGATAAATCTAAATCACTAAGAATCATTACTAACTAACATACTTGTGCTTGGGAATGCAGGTTTAATCGGGACATATAAAAACCTTGCCTTGGCTAACACCAAAAGAACACATCCCAGGCAGCAGTTAACTCTGAAGTAGCCTCATTATGTTTGGGACTGATATTAGTACTGCGTATGTAAATAATCATTAAAATTATGCATTTCCACACACCTACAGGTTTTATTACACTGATAATCACACAAAGAACTTACAAAAGCAACCAGCTGGGAACTTTCCACATATTTTAAAATAAGTATTTGGATAATTTTGTTCATAACTTCAGAAATTTCTAATTATCACCTCTGGAAAGGCACAAAAGAGATTCAAGATCCTACATTCAGCAAGTACAAGATCAAACCCAAAAATACAGTAACACAATTCTTTCAAATGCAGGGTTCAGTAAATATGTCCCACCTTTGACAAGAAGGGCTCAGATCCTAGAAACATTTTTAAGTTCTTTGCCCTTGTTCTGGCAAATGGCCCCTGACGTGGAAGGGAGGTTCACCTCAGCAAAGTCAGAACAGGGACTTCACAGCCCAGATTTCAACACCTTTTTAATACTGATCCTGATGAACAGCCCCTACAAAACACCAATTCCAGTCTGAAAGCAGTGAAACAAACAAGACAATTCTTTAAAGCATCTCACGAGGCCCATTTGAAATATTTTCTGCGAAATTACTAAGGCAGGTAGAGACCAGTTTCTCACTCTAAGGCCCCTGCCATACAACACACCACGATTCTTTAATTCAGTAGGTTTTGCTGTGCTCCTCAGTCCTCCCAAAGTTGATTTTCCCTGCCTTTCAAACCAGTGCACAAACAGAGGCAGCGTGTGCAGCCACAGCCCCAGCGTGAGAATAATTCCCCATCCACAGAGCTGGTCCCTTCTGGAGGCTCTCTGAGTATAATGCTATTGCCACACATTGATATATTGGTGAGAGAAAGGCAAATATAACAATGCTAAAGCTTAAACTCATTTGAATAAACTGTGAATTTCTATTACATATATTGTTTCCTTTATCAAATTGGAACTACTGGAGCAAGAATACCAAGAATGCCAACATAAATCTAGATCTGTTACAGCCAGTTTCTCCAATTTATTCCCAGAAACCTTAAAGACAAAAAGTCAAAGTTCTTCTGTGTGGAGGAAAGATTAGGAAAAGGAACATTTTTGATGAATTTTTAAATTAAAATGAAAGTGCCACAGAGAGAAATCAGGTTTAACAAAATGATTGCACGAGATACTGTTTTATCCTCTAAAGAAAAACAAAGATGTCCACGAGTGGTTTAGTAAACACTAAGGAATAAAAGCCAATAAAAGCTGTGCTTAGCCTACATGGGAAATAGATCTTCATTATTCATGGCAGAGTACTTTACACTTTGTGCAACGTTTTCCAGAATTTAAAATCTTTCTACAAAGACACATTCCAGTCTCTTTTCTGATTTGCGTTCTACAGGTTCTGAGATAATGAATACCAGACTGAACTGACCCAAAATTAACAGTGATCAACAACTTCTCCAAAATATCTGGCCCTACACAGGGAGTAGTAGCAGAAACATAATAAACAAGTATTTTAAATCCAACAGATGTTGAATCCAGACATAATTAACTTTAAAAGAAAATTCTTAATGAGGTAAAAGAGAAAAAGCCTTACTTCAGCCTGTAATCAATTTAGACACAGTGATATTCTATTTATAGCAATACTTTTAACATGTTCTAGTCTTATATTATTTATTCGTATCATTCCTATTACAATGAAATATTAATGTTGAGAAAGTGGTTACTCTATTAAGGAGCAATCCTATGTTTAGATTTTAATATTGATCTCCACTATTTGGGAATAATTAATCATTCTGTAAGAATCTGCATTTGCCTGTGTTATAATACACTCAGAAGTTTAGCATCTTCCCCACAATAATGCCAAGATTAAATTTATATTTTGACCTATTCCTAAAGGCAATTTAGTTATTCCAACAGAAGGGGGAAAAGGGGATGCCGCCACTTTAAAAGCTTCAATCTCTTTGACATTGCTGGCAGTGTATGGGAACATTAATGCATCTGTCATGATAACAAGCTAAGAATAACATCTAGACATCAAACCGAGCAGAGAATCCATCTGAAGTGATTCATTCAGATCTGTCTCATTGATTTATTAAACACAGGGCAACATCTGCAGCCTCACAGAGCCGCTTGGCGAAATTAATGCAAGATCAATTCAAATGGAAAAAAGTGCAAAAGAGATAAATCAAAACACAATTTGCATGCAGTTCCACAATCAGGCTTATTGGGTGCAAATGCTCAATTTTCCTCCCAAAGCAAATGAGTTTAAATGTTGTTTTATCTTTGTAGAATTGTGTGATTTGAAGTGACAGTGAAGAGTTCTGCAGGTTGAAATGGTGAAAAGAAAAAAAGGAGAAGAAATGCTTGCAAAGACCTTTTGAATATGCAACAAGAATATCATTAATACCTAATTGTTTGGCTTTTTTGTCTTTGCTACAAAAACACAGTATTTTTCAGTTGTAGAAGTCTCAGTAGAAAATTACATATGTATTATGCATATACACATGCAGGAATCATACAAATACTCCATTTTGGAGAAAAAGCATGTTATACTTCAAATGGGGAGCTCTAGTGCTATGAAGAAAGAAGGGAATTTCAATCAAGGGTTCTCCAGATTAGATATGCATCTGATGAAAATATTCAAGTATTTTAGGAGTTTTGAACAGGCACAGACTTTCAAGATACCCAAAGAGAAAGAGGGATTTTTCCAAAAGCACAACTGCACTGCTCACAAAGTGAGAAAATTCCTTTTTCCATCTCAAGCAGAATCCACTTTGCCAGTGATCTCTCTCCAGAGTGTTTGAAGTGAGCCTCCTCTCCAAGGAAGAGAACTGAAAAACTGATCTTTCTTTATTTAAAAATGCTAACACCTCCAAAATCCACAAATCTGGCCAAGACTGAATGCAAGCTAAATATCCACTTAGAAGTTTATGGACAATCAGATGTCCACATTTCCTATCAATATACAGGAAGCTGTGTGTAGTGCTACATGGCTGGATTGCTTTAATTATAATCTTGACATCAGTCTCCTAATAAAAGACAGAGTACTGCTGACTATAGGGTAGCTTTTAATAGTCAACATGACTAGACCCTCATTATCTCATAAAATTAAATGTCTGCATTTACTGCTTAAATTCATTTCTAAAGCCTTTTATTGTTTGTGAATAGCTAAAGCAATACAAAATATTAGCTGAACTGGTTACTTTAAATCATAAAAAATATGCCATGCACTGAAATGCTCTTTTCTGGAAAGTATTCGGACTATTTACTGAATAATCCAGACCAACACTATGCTTGTTCAGTGGCCAATAGCATCCATCACATACCCTGTGGAAGAAGTTGTGATCACACTCAAATAATCCTATTTTTCAGGCTTGACATATGTACATTCATAAACATGCTCCTACTAGAGTTTTAGATTTCATTTTTTAAATAAATCCTCATTATCGTTTGCTGGCTATTTTTTGTTAATTAAGTAAATGTTATGCTTTACTACTAAATTTAAGCATGCCTCCATAATTTAAGTGATCTTCTAAGGTACTGCCCATCAGGAGCTAGATTTTGTCAGTATGTTGTACTCACTTGAAGGTGGGACGGACCTGTAATGAAATGAGCAGTTAGTTTCATTTCACAAACGTTGCTTGCAAATTAGAGTGCATGGTGCTGGCTAACAACAAACATTTTAGGAGCATTCTGTAAACATGGTGATGAAAACTTAAACCTTACATGTGAATGTATTACAAAAATACACAGGTCAAAGCTGCTGGACAAAGTAACTCCTGTTACAGAACACAAACACCAAAAAACTTTTGCCCACGGGTGTATTTCTCTGCAGCTCATATGAGCTCTGTAGACAAATTCAACTAAAGAAATTCAACTGAGTAAGCAGCAGAAATAGAATTTATCTCTTTTTTTAGTTATATATAATTGACGGTTAATTAAAATTAATTCCAATTTAAAAAATTACTAAAAGTGCACACTAACAGATGCCGACTTTTACAAGTCAACTACCAGTGAAAATAATGATACCTAGCATTTCTTACTGCTTCTTCTGGCAGCTCTTGAGTTTACTGCAGCATTTCTACAGTATTCAAGTACAAATATAAATCCCTATCAAATAAAAAAAAATATTAACTAGAAAAGCAATGCACAGTCTTCCAAGTAGAGAGCAATATTTCTAAAAGACCATGTATTTTCAAGCCTTTACTTTCCAGGTACAGAACTAAATACTCTGAGTATGTCTTTTAACAGTTCTACTGTATTTGATTTGTTTTGATTGGATAATATGCACTGCAGTGCTTCCCAGGTCACTTCACAGCAAACAAAAATAATTAGATTATTCATGTATTTAACGATTTTTACCCAACATTCTCTCCAGTAAGTATGGACTGTTCAAGGGAAATAATAATCTGTAAATAAAATGAGGTATTAAGCATTTAATTAGCATGACAGAATACAATTAACATTAAGTTACAATCCTCGAGCAAAGTTTCAGGTGTGCTGATAACACGCCTCATGCCTTACACCTGAAACCGTGAATGCAAAACACAGGGATGTGAGCAGGTTCTTCCAACCGGTGACATTTTCATGAGGCACAAACAAACGAAATGTAAAGGGCTTTGCTATTCTTGAACAGGTAAAACCACAACGTGGTTTTCACAGCCGGGTGGGGAGAGCTTGTGCTTGAGCACATTCAACACGTGTGAGTGTCAGCGGAGAGCTGTGCCTGGGGTCAGACGCGGTTCTGCCCTGCAAGAGCCCCCCACACTGCTCTGCCTCATCTCCAGCAGGGCTCCGTCCCACCGACTGCTCCTTTCAGCCCTCCTGGAGCATCACTCGGCTTCTCACCTACAGCTCCCCTGGCCGCCCTTCCCACTGCTCCCTGCATTGCCCATTCCCTCATCCTATCACGGCCATAAGTCTTTGTCAAAGAGGGAAAAAAATAAAGTTGTGAAATACAAGTTTTAAACACTTAACACTTCAGCATTTCGAGACTTAAAGCACCGGTTTTAAGAGAGCAGAAATCATTAGACTGCATTTACAGGCTGCATCATCAAATCAGATCCTGTATTTCCCTAATGGAAAACTTTGGCACGGTCACAGAAATTAACGAGATGTATTTCCTCAACCACCAACTTTCATGCTAGTCGGGTCTCAGAAACATTTCACAGAAGCATTCACAAGCTGTATGTGCCCCTTAGTAATCTAACATATTTGAATTAATTAATGTAAGTCTCAGACCTTCCTTCCAAACCCATCACTTTAATAAAGCAGTAGGTGTGATGTCATCGAGGTGCCTGACATTGAAATAGGCAGCGGGAGAAGGTGTTACAGAAACAGAACAAGGAAAAAAAAAAAAAGCACATAGTTCGTATGAACATATCTAGGAATTAAGGGCATCTCTAAAACGTCACCTGTAATATAAAGTGACTTGAAACAAAGCAAATACTGCATTGAAGAATGACGCCCGGTCTGCTCCTGCTTTAGCTCACAGCAGCGAGAGCAGGATCAGGCCCCGAACTGGCACGAAATTAAATAAGTTGTTATCAAAAAATAAAGCCCCCGTTCAGTGCTGAGCAGGTCGAACTAGCTACACAAAGCCCAAAGTTACTGAACGCTGCAGGTCGGATATCGTACCCAAAGCTCGCCGAAGCGTCTGCAAAGAAAGTTTGCTGCCACAGAAAGCAGCAGCAGCACGCTGACATGGAAATGTTTCTGGAGATGTCCCTCACCAACTACTGAAGCAGGGAATGTCATCTCCGAAGTCCTTGCCTTACACCCTGCCCCACGGCACCAGAGTTCCTGCCGAGCCCCGAGAGGGTTTTGTGTTTATTTAGATCATTATCATTTCTAAAGGCAGCAGCCATGAGGTCACAAACCACGATTATAACCCCAAGTATGAAGCACCCAGCAGGGATCCGGGGGCTCGGTGACCGAAGCCGGCCAGGGCAGGGGCTGCGGCCGCTCCAGAGCTGCGAGTGCGGGAGCGGAGCCGCTCCGGGGGCACCGGGACCCGCAGCCCCTGCCCGGGCACCCCGGCTCGCACCGCCCGTGGGAGCGCCGGGGCCGGAGCACAGCCGCGGGTTTCAGCGGGACTACAATAACGGAGAAAACTTTTGGGTTTCGAGGGGTTTTTTTTAAGAGGTGTTTTCGGGAACTATCGGCTTTCCCTGCTTGGAGAAAAGTTTGGAGACCGGCGCGCGGAGCCGCTCCGCTGCCCGGCGGTGCCGGCCATCGCGGGGCTGATGGAAGCAGGGAAAGTTTTCCATGTCGGCACCGCCGCACCCCAGCCCCGCTCCCCCCCAGCCCCTCGGTGCCCCCCACGCCTCCCTCCCCCGGGACCCGCGCCCCCGCCCCCAGCTGCGCTCCCCGCGGGCCGGCCGGGGGCGAGAGCGGAGCCTGCGCTCACCTCGCGTTGGTGCAGTCGTTGTACAAAGTTTCGAAGTCCTTCCTGGTGATGAGCTTGCAGCGGTTGACGCCGGGCTGGATGGCCCCCAGCCCGCGCAGGATGCGGACCTGCTCCACCGTGCACACCACGGGCGATATATCCAGCCGCTTCAGCTTGGTGTAGACCGTGTGCAGCCCTCCCACCAGGTGCTTGAGGAAGAGATCAAAGACCTGCGGCAGGCAGATCAGCTCCTGCCCCTCCACGAGGAACGAGGCCACCTTCACCCCGTGCAGGTCGACCATCTTACACTCGTTGCCGCCGCCGCCGCCGCCTGCGCCGGCCCCGCCGCCGCCGGCCGAGAGGAAAGTGTTGACGAGGCTGTTGGTGAGGCGCGGGGACTCCGCGGGGCTGGAGTACAGCGGGTCCGCCCGGAACAAACCCGCCGAGCCCCCCGCGCCGCCGCCGCTGGAAGTTGCGGCGATGACGGGCGGCGCGGACACCGCCATGGCCGGCGCGGCTCCCCGCGGCTGTCTCAGCCCCGCGCTGCGCTCCGTGCGGTGCCGCCGGACCGCCGCGCTCCCGCCGCCCGCACGCAGCGCCCAGACCCCTCCCCAGCGCCGCCGGGGGAGAGTGACGGCGCCCTCCAGCCAATGCGCCCCGCCCGCCGCCAGCGCCGCCGCCGCGAGTGGCTGCGGGCGCGGGTGGGGCGGGGCAATTCATCTGGGTGCCT
>JACBWW010000045.1:3651465-3761411 GCA_020086605.1 Lanius collurio | reverse complement strand
AAAGACTTTTTTTCCCCCTTTGAGATTAATGCGACAATCAAAATCCACCATGAGAATTCTTTTCCCTTTTTGACTTTAATGTCTTCCATAAGCTAAACATATTTCTAAATAAGACCGAATTTTCGCAAGGCCAGAGGAAGCCTTGCGCATCAACACCCAGCGAGTTGGAGTGGCATGAAGCAATATAAAATCATAAAGGCTGTAGTAAAAGCAGTATCCTTGAGAGGTGACTGTCCATGGAGAGAAGAACTGCTCTGAAACTTAGAAAATGCTCAAGGTTTGAGAATTGATGCCAGGCAGCTGTCCAGTTCAACTAAGCATATACAAATCAACTATAGCCATGAATATTATTATTTCTCCGTAATTTTGTTAAAGACAAGGCAGAGTTACTAAAGCCTAACAATCATACAGTAATATCTTGTCAGTTATAAAGTATCCAGATGGTTTATTTGAATGGAGTCCAGCAGTACGTAATCTGAATGTGTACAAACTACTAAGTCTCTCTGTAGCTGGAATAAGTATTTCAGAATATTATTTTAAAAGTAAGGTTTCATTATTTTTCTTCCTTTTTGACTGGTGTGTAGAACACTCTGTTTTCTTACACTGGCAACTACAGAAATATTGGTGTACTGTGTATTGATCCTATATGAGAATTGGCTGTGTTTGTATGGCAAGATGTCAAGCAAAGGTTCCATTTGTTTGTTTTTGTTTTTATCATCCTTGCATATGCCCCATTGGAGTGAAATGGGAAAAAGCTCTTCCCTGACGCAGGAGGAGAGAGGAAAGCCCCAGTCAGCAGCATTCTGGAAATTCCTTATTGCCAGCTGGCAGGAACATGGCTCCTGCTCTCCATGGGACCCAGGGAGGAAAGGATGGGTGACACACCTGACGAGGGGGAGATACTGAGAAAATCTAATGACAGCTTCCTAAGTGAAGCAGTAGGGTATTAACTAAAAATAGTAATTTTATTTAGAGAAGACTGGAGAGCTCAATAGTGATACTTGTGCTTCATCTCAGTTTCCTGTAGCCACACATGAGGGAGGACAATAAAAACAGGAATTCCATAGATATCACAATGTGATTTCTTTTTTATATATTTTTTAATGGACTTCATAGAGGTATGTCCAATGTGAGTAGATTATAGGAAAAAAACTAGTTTTTAGTAAAGAACTTGGATTGTCTCTAAAATAAGTGGGAGGGAATAAATGTGAACATAGATTTACAAAGTCAGAGGTAACTTCGGGTCCAAAATGAAGGATAAAAAATAACTGGAAGATGTATTTGCAATGCACCCTAATCATAACAAAATGAAACACCTTTTTTTTCTGAATTCCAACCCAACTGGAGTCCAAGTCACAACAATCTTCTCCTCGTCCTTGACAATGAAATGTCTCAGGGCCCAATCGAGGGCTGGTAACCTGCCCTAGTGAGCTCTGAGCTCATGTCCTGAGCATGCAAAGCCCTGATGGTGCTAATTCTGAGTAATGGCTTGAAAAGGAAGGAAAAAAACTGTATTGGCTTTTTGCTGGGTTAGTGTTTAACGCCTTGGATTCCTTGAGAAAGAGTACCCACAATTATATTAACAAATGTAGGCCACTGACGTGAGAAAAAGAAGAGACTGAAATTAGTGTGTCATTCTTTGTGCCCACATTTTTCTAGAGGCACTCGTACTTGACACTTGCATTCAATTTAGTTCTGACATTTCAGTTGAGTTTTTTTTGGAATTGTGGATTAAAACTTCCCACCTAAACATCAAGGATTTTACATAAAACTGATGAATCTGAATGTCTAAGTATCAATAGAAAAATGATCCCTTCTCTTAGGTGATTAAATGTATTGTATTAATGTGTGCATAACGCAGAATCAATAAATAATGAATTACCACTGATTGTAATTGAATGTTTTCATAATTTTATTGTCAGCCATGATAAATAATCAGTACATTTATACTGCATTAAATTAATTAGTGTGTCATTTCTATTACATACATCAGCAGTGAAGTAATGCAGTGACATCTGTTTCTAATGTTTTAAAGATGTGGTATTCCTTATTAAGTAAAAGGAAGAGTTATTAGAGGTATTTCCTGTGATTGGCAGTTATACTGGTACAGTCAAAGGGATAAAATGAAGGAACTTGCACTCTTGGCAAATGCTGGATTTCCACCTTTAATGGCAGCAAGTAACAATGACTGGAGTGAATTTTGCTTCTTTAGGATTTCAGAAAATCCTGCCCACCTTTCTAGAGAAAGTAAGAGCAGATCCTTGCTCCCTAATACAGTTGGGAAGATTTCATTGTTTTGCATGTTAGAAATGCAACAGAAGAACCAGGCATCCACATCCATTTCTGTACCACTTTTTCTGCCTCAGTCCTCTGAGATGCTGAAAGAAATTCCCTGCTAAGTGCTCATTAAAAAGTCTCAGGTTGAGCCTTTTTGGCTGTGACATTCTTACGTGGAAGTCTCTTCTGGGGTCTGTAATCTTTCTTGGAAGTCACACTAAAGTGACATATCACAGCATTGTGCTGCTGGTCATTGTTACCTGCAACAGAAGTAGCAAATTCAGGAGAGGTTGCAAACACAGGAATCAAAAAGTGAAAGAGCAGACTGTGAGGAACAGAATAAATGGAATGGAACATATAGCAAATAAGCATGGATCAAACTGTGCCAGGAGGGCTGGTTTCTAGATGACTTCAGGTATTATAAATGGGATGACCCCTCAGGTGATCAGTGACTAAAACCCAATGAGCAACAACACTTACGGATATGACAAAAGAAGTCTGGGGTTCTTGATTAAAGCTGTCTTTTCCAAGACACACACAGTCATCCTTAACTTTTCTGTACCATCACACTACCTTTAAAAAGAAAATTTGAAAACATAATGTTGGAGCTAACCTGACTAAAGTTCTTCATCCACAAAACAGTTTTTAATTTTAATCCTAAATTTTTCATACTAACAATGGGCATCATGATATTTAAGCAAAATGAAAACAGTTCTGACTTACTTTTTCCAGTGCAAGTCTCACACATTGCTTCTGACTGATCACTGACTACTTTGCACAAATTTGGGAGGGTGGTCTCAGGAACAACCATGTGCACCCAGCAGTTTGTCCCCATGGTTTGCCCCACACACAGGGACCTGTGTTTGGGAGAGCCTGTGTGGGCAGGACTGCTGGCTGCTCACTGGCAGAGTTGCACATTTAATGCTCTGTGTGCTCCAACCTGGCTCCTGGAGTGGGCTGGCGCCTCCAGGCTCCCTCCATGCTCTGAGCCTGACTTGGGGCCTCCTCTTGGACAGCCCTCGACAAATGCAGCCCTTGAGATAATTTCTGCAGTTCACAGAACCTGCCCTGAGCTCCCAGCTCAAGCTTTATGTGAGACATGAAGGATGTGACCATTTACTACAGAGCCTGAGATAACTAAAGCACAAACATACTCTCTCAAACAAGGTTCCATCTACTTTTCCTATTCATCAAAATGTC
The DNA here is from genome assembly GCA_020086605.1 of Lanius collurio. Lineage (NCBI taxonomy): Eukaryota > Metazoa > Chordata > Aves > Passeriformes > Laniidae > Lanius > Lanius collurio. The sequence goes on along the minus strand of JACBWW010000045.1, from coordinate 3,757,934 downwards.
ACTTGTGTTATCACTGCAGAGATGTGACCTGCCATGTTTGGCACTGTCACTTTCTGTCTAACAGATGTGTAAATACCTTTTCTGAAAGCCAGCAGTACCTTTGTCAGACAAAAATGTGCTACTTTTAAGCTTTTTCCAATGAAATCCCTGAATACAAGATGCAGTCATTGCTAATGATCCCCCACTTTAATGTGGATTTTGATTGAGGAGAGAGGGCAGCAAAAGGACAAGGTCCTTGGTGGAACAAGGCTGTTTTACACAAAATACGATCATCCTTAAGGTTCAATATTGTTTGCACCTTTTATTCTTCAGGAAGAAAAGTTAATACTATTAGATGTGTCTTGAAGTTAAAACACACTTCATAACAAAGCACTGTGGACACAAATATACTCCAATATATTCAGTACATCATTATACCCAAATGCTTCTTACTATTCCCAGAGGAAGATGATTAACCTCATCTTTCACTCTCCACATTTACAGGTCAGTTAAAGAAAGCAAAAGTTTTCTGGCTCTGTCTGAGCATCTCAGCCCTAATCTGAAGGCACCACCATCTAGTGGGATAAGAAGGTATTTAATTTTCTTTACATATTTTTGGTATTTTTAAACATGGACATCACATTCTACTTCAAGTAACAAAAAAAAAGTTTGTGGGATTTTTTTTTTAAATACATATTATGCTCCTGTGGCCCTTCCATTAATTCTCATTTCTGTTTTAACTGCAAAGCATTTTCCAATAAAAATCTTAGGAGTAGTTTCCTTGAAAATAGGTTTTCATAAACAGAATTTTTATCAATGAGAAAACAATTTATAGATATCCAGACTCAGTGGAAGTGTAATTGATTTATTGACTAAATATTTTCAGTATTTTATCGAATCTACTTTGTGGAAATCCAATTGGCGGAATGATTAATATTGTGAAAGTAATCATCTTGAGCTCATCTTTAAAACCAATATGTATTTTAGGCAGTAAAGATCCATCCTTGCAGTTTTCCATAGAGCCATTAACTGTACAGCTTTTGGTTGTAAGCAGAGTCTGACCATTAAGTCACATCTAAAATGAATTCCCAACCTGAATGCAAAGCATTCCTTTCACCTCGGCTCTCAGAGTGACCATTTACTGTACTTGGCCTGTGCTGATATCCTCACTGCTACCTGCTCTTCCTTGGTTTTCCTTTTATGCATTTACAGTTGGGCTGGGTAATGGCAGGGATTTTCTGTGGGGGAGGGAGAACCATCAGGGTGAGCAGTGTGTGTTCATTTGCTTGGGTTTTACCACGGAATGTGTGCATCTGCAGCTGTTATCCTAAGATGCCTCCTTGTGTTCAGGTCTCATTGATCTTGTTACAGCATTTCACACACACAGGGATAATTGATTTACATCATTCAGGAGTCCAGATCTTTTACAAGCATGAGAGTAAATATTAAGAAATTACCATATTTTAAAATTCTATAGATACTTTGACTTTTTAATATCCAAACCAGTAATGAAATAATAAAGATTTAAATACTTCATTACACGGATAATTTTTTAGTATTCATAATTTGGGCCTGCTTCTGTTTCCATGGAAGTGAGTGGTATTTTTACCTTGGATACGACCAGACATTTCAGTGTTTTACTATCCTCAAATTATAGAAATCTTATTGACACAAATGGGGATCAATGGGTATTTTGCATTGCACATCAATTTTATGATAGTCTTTTCAAACACTACATTTCTTCTGAAATCCATAAGGTAATATCAATCTGTGCTGCCAGTTCTTACTGAAATCAGTCTGGAGTTTAGGGTAAAAATCAATGGAATTGGTCCAAACTGGTTGGGGTAATAATACATGCATTTTGAGCCTTTGATCCCTGGACCAGGTGCCTGGGCAGCCATGAAGCATTTCACTTAGAAGGCAAATTTAAAATAGGTAAATACTTTCATTTGGGATACTGTTTGCAGTTGATTAAGTCCAGGATGTTCTACCTCACACTCCCTTAGAGGAATAAAAATCCTACCTAATACAAGGTTTGGGATGTTTAGGGAAATAGGAAGTCTAGGGAGAATAGAAGACAGGTATAGGGAAGTTCAGGCCAGTGATCTACACAGCTGCTGGCTCCTGATTTCACACAGACCTTGCAAAAGCCTCTCCTTCAGAATTCTCATCTATTTTTTAACTCCCTGAGGAGTGAACCTGGTCCTGAGGCCTTTCTGCCACTGTCAGCTCTTGGGTCACCCTTTTCACAGCTCTGAAAGAGGTGAAGGAAATATAATGAAGCTACTTTTTTTATTTTTTTTTTTTTTAATAGAAGTAACTATTTAATGACATTAGCTACAAGACACTTTATAGCTCTTTACAGGAAGTGGAGGGAAAGGCTTCCTTGGGACTCATTCTGTTATTTTATCCGTCACAAAGCCCAACCTGGTGAGTAGAATTGAGTCTCTCTGAATCTCAGTCAAAGGAGATGAGAGTGAGAAACAAGTATTTAAGAGGAGGTTTTGTTTTTAACTTGACCAATCTCTGAGTCTCAGTATGTCACTTTATCCAAAGATAAAGTGACAAAATCACATGAAAAAAGAAGTGTCTTTTTTCATCTTCAGGAGACAGTACTGACTTTATCTTCCTTTTTTCCTCCATTTTTACTCTCACATCAAGGTTGATGTGACAAACATTGATAACCCTCAAAAAATATGTAATCTTACATCAACATAGCTTTATATGCTTTAACTTCATTGACTTTCTGATGGAATTACCAGTGACTTGTGGAGGCATAAAGATGATCAGGCCATGAATTGAAAGTACAGATTGGAACACCTGTGATCATAATTATTTAATGCATAACCATCCTGTAGTTTGAGTTTTAAAAAATTCTCCTTACCCATATTTAAAATGTTAAAAATTGTTAGTATCCTGGGAGACCATGGCTGGAATCTTTCATTACTATTATGAATTTTAGAGTAGTTTGCATTGAGGAGCACTGTCAACCAAAAGTATTTCTTCAGATTTTTTTCTGAAGGGATGTCTTACCATTTGATTCCATGATGATTTTAAATATGAAAAGATCTTCCCCATTTTTTTCCACAAGGTCTACAAATATAGAATAAAGCAAGGTTTAATAGAGACTTTGCAATGTAAGTATTTTTTTCCCTAAAATATAAATGCACAGTACAGCTTAAATTTTAAAAATTGAACTGTGAGTTCTATTTTAGATAGTGCTTAATTTTATATAATCAATAGAATTTAACAAAACTGTTGAAAATTAAAAAATGATTTTGCTTAGAGTGACAGAACTTCAGACACCAATTTTCTTTGCTGTTATAATAATGAATATTGATTGAACACACTGTGGTCACTTCAGTGCATGAAATTAGCCAGGAATCCTGGGTTTGCTGATATTCTCCATTAAGTTAAACTTATTTGAATCCAGTATCTTTCAGTGCAATCCTTTTCAATACAAAATTTATGTTAAAAATTCAAATTCCTGGACATAGTGAGGAAACTTCAAGTCTGTTTTTTGGCCAGAAGTTTTCCATAGCTGTGCTGCAGCTTATCCATTGTCAGTCCTTCTGACAATTCCTCTGCCTAACAGCAGCCACTCAAGAAAATCCTTCCAATAAGCTCTCCCTCACTCCTCTTGGGCAGAGGCATCCCATCTGTGAGTATTTACAGCTCCAAGTGTGTTTTTTAAGGTATCTTTCTGTGTGGTGTCCTGGACGTGCTTCTGTTCATCCCAAGAAAACAGGAAAGAAGCCACCATAACTTAATTGAACAAAGATAAGTAAGGCTTCCCATAGAATCCATCCTACCAGTTCCTGTTTCTATATATTTACACTTTGAAAAGAGGCTATCAGGAAACTGCCATCTGCAAGACTGCAGGGAGCAGTTGTTTCCACAAGTCACAGTAACCTTGGTCAGAAATGGGATTTTAGCACTTGGCTCACTGGTCCTTATGGAAGAGTAAAGGGACAAAATAAAATGAAGTAACACGAAAGGTTAAGTTCTGGAAGATCAAGCCCTGTTTTTCACAGATGCCAGGTATCAGGAATTGCAGCTATCACACCAGCTATGATGATCCCTCTGCTGCAAAATGCTTTTCATAGTAATTTCAAAGTCATCAGGGAAATGGGAATTATGAAACTTTTATTTTGCTATGCACAGTATACAGCCTTTGTAGTCTTGATTGCTCATCTCTGGTTTGATGTGATATAAACTCAGTAAAAAGGAAACTGCTTTCACCAACAAATATTGTGGATCTGAACTGTTCATAACTGCCAATACTGATAAACTCACACAATATAGATTTACTAGTTGAATTCACAGTTTACTGTAGCAACATTACCAAGGAATACAGAATTAAATCCCAGCTGGATCAGTATCCATAGTATTGAAATACAAACAATTATTAGTAACTTTGAAAATCTTTAGGAGCTCAGTGTCTACATACAGTTCCAGTTCATTAATGGACTTTTTGAATGCTACCCTCATCTGGATGCACCACCACTTCAATTAGTTCACCTACTAATTTGTGTGCAACTATCCCTGTTTAACACCCCTTGTCTGGCTCAAAAGGCCAGATTTCGGTAGCACCTCACTATTTACAATCTCTTTCTTAGGAGCATTTCAAAGTGCCATCCCACAGTATTTATGTACCTGTTTTTCTGTACAATTTGATTACATTTTATTAAAAAAAAAAAAAAGGACATATGAAGTACTTGTAGATTTGACTTCGTTTGAAACATTTTTTCACCTTTTAAGAAAAGTACAATAGCTTCCATGAAAAGTTCAGACTGAAAAAAGCAAATTAAAAACCCCAAGCACTAAAGCACAAAACAGAAAAGAATTGCACTGACATGTGAAATGTGTTAAAAATTCTTCTTTGAATCAGTCATTTAGACATACAAAGATAATGATGATGATTATGATGACAATAATTATAATCAACTAAAATTTAAATTCATCCATTTTCTTCTATGCAAATACCAATTATATTTCTTTTCTTTAAAATGAATGTGACCATTTTAAGTAGTTACTCTTGCAAATCTTCCTAATAATCTGCCTCAACATTGACAACAGCACAGCATTCTTCTGAAGGGGGGGAAATTCTGTCTCCTCTGGCTTAATAGAAGGGCCAAAATAAGGGTCTTTATATAGAATTAATATTCCCAGTGTGAGGAGCTACAGTCTATTCCTTTATTTACTCCATCAAACAGAGGAGGAAGTGCTGCTCCTTAGGTGCTAAGGAGGTACAAAAAAGGGGGAGGGAACATTGTGCTTTCATTAGTTCTGCTTTCTTGGGTTCTGAGTCATTTCAGGCACAGAGCTGAAGTATAATGGCTCAAAGTCTCCTTGCTGTCCTTAGAGAATCTGTGGTGCAGAATGCCTGAGAGAGGGGGTTGTAGTTCTAGGAGTAACTACTCTGCTCCTGGGGAAGTTACCTTATCAAAGAGCTGTACTGGGAGTATTGCATGGATCTGGGATCTGCTAAGCCAACATCTTACCCTGAAAAACATGATGCTAAGACTAAACAAACAACTTTCTAATGAGTACTGGACATTATGATTTGTTACTTTCAAACCTAAAATTCTCATTCAGATGACAAGATTTGACCTTTCATTGTTTTCATTTTACATGTTATCACTCTAAGAACACATGCCCTGGAGAACACCTTGTTATCAAGGCAATGGGGTTGAATTTCAGATTGCAGATATGCTACAATGCTCAGGTGCATTGCCCCCCAAAAACAGATTAAAATGCAACCATCTTATAAAAACATTAAATACTTCAATGTAGTTGGCCCACGTACTGTTTAGAGTAGAAGCATTCTTTTCCTAGACATATAGTTTAATTAAAGTTTAATAAGTGCAATGTGGATGCCTTCTGCAGAAGAAAAGGCAGCATTTAAATGGAGTGCACTATGTTTGGATTAATGAAAAATGGATGTTAAATCCTAAGTGTCCATCCCAAATTTTCAAAAACATCACACATACATACAGTCTGGCACCAGTTTACAACTTTGAAAGAAAAACAAGAGTTATTTTCATTCTGCAAGCAAGCTGAGTATAATCTCATTTCAAATGCCTTAAAAATTTCAGTGCACCACAATTGCTACTCTCTGCTTTTAAAATCCTAAACAGAGTATCTTAAACACCAAACTTGCTTGAACTGTAATATTGGGAGCGAAATGCTCAATAAGGAGGCCTTTGCTGTATATGAGTTTAGTAAATTCACTTATTAAAGAGCCAATTTACACATACACCTGGTTTATAAACTGATAGCCTTTGTTTTAGCCACAGCCCTTTCACAACTTAAATTTGTCCCCAAGTCACCCTCCTGCAGCTGACAGATATTTCCATATTTGCCCTTTCAGAGAAAACAGAGGAAGAGGGTCTGGCAGCCCCTCCCTGTCTGTGTGTGCCCTCACATAATGCTAAAGTTCCACCGTTGCAGCAGCAAAGCCCAGACTAAATCTCTGCTCTTACACAGAACTAAGTCCAAGTGGAGCCCTGACAGACCCAGCATTGGAACTGAGGCAAATCAGCCTCCAACAGAGACTTTCTCAAAGTAAGAATAGTGTTTGTGTTATCATTTTTATTCACCTGCTTCTGTAATTTCCAATGTAGTTGTTCTATTAATTCGATTTTTAGCAGGGTTATCACCAATTGCCTGCTTTACCTGAAAGTCGGTCCCTGGCTGTTACTCACTCCTAACTTTCAGATGTCTCTTGGCTGCAGTTTGGTGTTGGAGTCCTTGGTGACACGTGTGGCTTCACAAGAATCCCAGCTGGCAAGAACTCATTTCAGCTGAGGCCTTTATAGTCTTTTGTTTATGGTTTCTCTGGTGAAGTCTGGGCAAAAATACTGCATATGAGACACATCAATTCCTTTACTTTATGGACTACTTTAAGCCCTTTTAATTATATGATAATATTTATGGAGAGTTTCCTAAGGGACCTTTATCAGTTTCAGAACTTAAAGTCTTGGTTTATCCTCTTTTTTCACTTCAGCCAGATGCCATTTGTGATTTTCAAGACTGGAGAATGCCGCTGTTTAAAAAAATACTCAATAATCTTGCACATGTCATTCTCCTCAAATTGGGAAATACAAGACATCCAATCTGTGGCTGCTTTATTTTGTTTCATATTCTGTATCATCCATCTCCCAGACTAATTCCTGTTTTTTTTCAGTATTTGTATGGGCACATTTCTAAATACATATATATAAATTAGGTGAAATAACTACTATCTGCTGGTTTAGGCAATATACATTTCGCCTTCAGCTGTAATTGTGGTTTGTGAATCAAACAGAAAAGACCAGGATGTAGAGGCTGAACTTTGCTTGCTGATTGTAATGAAATAGGAATATGCACTAATGGCTGCAGGATCTGTATTCATAAACTGGCACCAAGTCAAAAGAGATGAATAAAAGAAATGCAATACATAAAAGAATGGGAATATTTCCAGAGAAAAGAGATTAATTTCTTACATAAGCTACAGTCTCCAGATGTGCTGGAAAAGGTACAGTTTTCCTAAACTCAGAGAACACAAGACTGAAAACCTTACTATGCAATAAAACTGCTTCAAGTACTATTGCAAATGAAGTAAGGCAGTAACTGAATGTTATTAGACACACTTGTCCATCTTTACTTCATCCTCCTTAAATGTCAATAAATTGTAATCTTAATGAATCTTGATTTATTACACAACTTCATACAGCAGTTTTATGTATCCAATCCATGTCTTTTTTTTTCTGGTGCTTACTGACACTTTCTGAAGTATCATAATTTGACCAAGACTTTTAAATGCTGGAATATACAAAGAGTGGAACTGCCAGCACAGAAAGCATTAACTCTGCTTTGTAGCATCCTGGATTTTGAACCAACCTCAATTTTGGGGTTGCTGCAAGGACTCTCTTCTTCTTCCTAGACACCTGTAGTTTTTGGAAACCCATACAACTTACAGGTAATTCTTAATGTAGCTGTAGTGGAACTTTCTTTCCATACTCTGCCAGTTAGTCTGGGCAGAGTAGCCTGATCAAAGCTATGATCCTGGGTTTTCTCCTCTGTGCTCATTTTGTAGAAGATAATTTTGATTGCCATGAGAAACCTACAGAATTTTTGCAGAATGTTATTAAATAAAGATTGAAAAAACAGACTCTTTGCCTTGCATAGTTACAAAAGTCAAGTGACATGTAATTTTCTTTCCAGTCTCTCTAAGCAATCCTATAATTTATACCCATCATAGTAATCAAAAGGGCAACTTCAAAATGATTTTCAGTGCTCCTCAGGTAGAGAATGTGGGCTTAAATATTTAGAGTTTTTAAAATATATTCAGGACACTGATCTACCAAGGCCTGTATCACAGGAGTATTCATCCATCCATGGGAGCTGAGTGTCTGCATCTGACTGAGAATTTGCAGTTTAGGGTCTAATGCCACCAATATCACACAAGTTATATGGGCACAGTTGGGACTGACCACTGCGAGCTGGGATAGAAAGAAAAACTCAGGTAGTGGTAAAAATGAGGAAGTTGGAATAAAGGTTGTCTGAGAGTTTAGAACAAATTTGGAAACAGATATTTTTTTCCCAAACATGCCTGAGTGGCAAGGCTGTTTGTGTGGTTAATGGACAATCAGGGTGGTGCATGCAGGAGTGGGGGCCAGCTGTGGAACTGCCAAGTCCAGAGGAAAACCACACACAACTGCAGCAACACACAAACACTGCCTTGCTGCCTGAACTGATGAGCCATTTCATAGGGATAAATCAGGTTATTCACTAGATCTTTAAAGCAGCTGATAGGCCCAATCCTGCTGCCAATCCTTATTCAAACTGGTACTCAAGGAGAATTAAATTCTGTATCCATTGAGGGAATAAGAGAATGAATAATGAGATTTCACACGTGAGATCACTGCAGGATAAAGAGACTTCATAACTCAAAAAAAATTAAAATTCATCATAGTGAATATGAAGCATTTGCTGGGTTTTTTTGGAGGAAGAAACATTTGATCAAATGGTGGGAGACAGATTTTGAGATAACTAGAAACCCCATAATTCTAATGCTGATTCTTCTTGATTTTCTTTTGGGCTTCAGTGTTCCTACCTGAGAAAATAAAAACACTTCCAGAGCTTATAAGATTTTGCTCAGATTACTGTACTTCTGAAAAGCATTTTGACAGAGTTAGATATTAACTATACAGACTTTAACAGCAGTAGTGCAATGAACATGTGAAAATCCCAAATAAAAGTTATGAAGTAAAACACCATGTTTTTATGAGAGATGTTTTGGTTGAAATCAAAGGTGGAAAAGTTGCTCACAGAAAAAGTATTTAGAACTGCTAAAAGTGGGATCTTAAAAAGGATCTTTGTATGTCTTTCTGAATTGGTATTGCTAAACATTCTGTATAAATCCTCTGCAATATGTAGGATTACATATGGAGGAATTACTTCATAAAACATAGAGAAAAACTTATTGAATCCAAATATTTTAATAAATTACATTCAGTTTTTCAGCATGCATTTTGGAATGCATTTTGGCAATTCTAATTGATGAGACCTAGTTAACAAAATATAGGGAAATTCAGTAATCAGGGCACAGGATGTGCAGTTTAATTACGTTGGTGTGCATTTCTATTTGTTTCTAATGTAGAGGATCTATTGGTAAAATGAATGCCCATTTTGTGGTCTGTTATGCAGAAAATGTTTAATCCAGTGTTTGATTTACTCTGTTAAATCTTCTTTATTGAATGTGCTTATTCATCCATGCAGAATTGGGTATGCTGCTTTCTGTTAATATGACATTGCAATTAAATAGCTAAAGAGAAAAACATGGCAAGACATTTTCTCAAGGTCCATGAAATTTTCATAAAAATTATTCATACTTACATATTTCACTTCTACATTTGCTGATAGAGCTACAGAGAAGTATTTTGGTGTTGTGTGGGACTGACAAACCTTGCAGTTAAAGATCCTGAATAATCATTTTTGTCAAATAAATAGTACTAAGGAGGATTTCTGGTCCAGTGGATAATGACTGTCATCACGAAATAGGATTGCACTGATTGCATCTTATGAATGAAGCTAACAGGAACTCGCAGCACCAAACAACAGCATTTTGTGGTGGCATAAATACTTAAGCACTTGAGAAACAGTAAGACATTGACAGTGAAATAGCTCTGCTCCAGTGCAGTCCTAGAATTATATTCAACAGTAACAAAAGATTTTCGTGATGATGTTATACTTTCCTGAGTGTGCCTTCCCTCAGTAGGAAAAGGATGTGCAATGGGAGTTTGTCTTATCTCATCTAACCAATATAGTCATGCTTTGTTCCTCACCACAAGACATTTAGGTCAGGGATGATCCAGCATTGTAAGAATTCTGCAGCTATATTTCTTTTACATGTTAAAAAGTAGAAATGACAGCTCCGTCTGCAGAATTGCATGGGAGCTGCAGAATGGAAGTTTTAATCAAAATCTCTATGGGACACTTGGAAACATAAATATAAGGAATGTAAGATTGGATCTTACCCCTTTTCTGTCTGAATTCATAACTCCTCATTTTCTCTGTTACATACTCATCAGCACAGTAATCAAGTGCTGATGTTTAAATCTCTCTTTTTGTTCTGGCTTTGTTGGATGTTTCCTGCTAGACTGTTTTCTGTCCTGCATTCTGCTCTAGCACATCTGGCAGTACCACAGGGGAAACGTGGCCTCTGGTTTCCATTAGTCACTTTTTACTATTTTGACTATTCTTTTGCTATGTGAACAAGGAGCTTGTAATAAGGTGTTAACAGGCTGCTAGCTGGTTTATTGTTATTATTGATTTAAGGTGCTAAGACTTTAATACAATCATACACAATGAATAATATTAAGAGATTAGTTTAAAGCCATATAAGCCATTAAATGCAAAATAAAAAGAAAAAAACTTTCCAGAAATTTCTACAATATTCTGGCACAGGTGTTCCGTGCTGGGTTGTTTTGCCTACATTGCTGTATCTGGCTTTTTCAAATCTGTGGTTTTGGTCCTGCTGTTCTTGGACTGGTGTTATGGGAGGGGCTACACTGAACCGGGAAATTCTGGGGTTCATCCCTGTTTCCACCTTCTTTTCTTTGTAAGGTGAAGGAAGAGGCTAAGCAAGACTAAAGTGTGGCTTTGGGCTTCAGAGGGAAAGAAAGAGTTAATTAATGAGTTGAGAAAAATAAAGAGGATTTTGCATGCAGAGAACATAGTACAGTCAAACATGTATGTGTTAATTAACAAGAAAGGACATAAGATTAATGACTGATACACTTTGTAACTAACACACTAATAACTTTCTTTTTAAATCTGTGTTCAACGTGGTGGCTAAAGGAAAAAAATATTGCAATTGGTGGTAAGGAAACTTTTTATAATAATGAGGGAAATATTTTCTTGGATATATTAATAAGGAATAGTGAGCAACAAGACTAAAGAAACAATAGAAATTGTTTTGGAAACAGTGTATATGCAGGGGAAATAACAAAAGTGAAATTTGTTGTTTCTGAGGAAATGGTCATTTAGGAAGAGGAACTTCAGTGGAGTCCAGAGAACCACAGGATGGTCTGTTTTGGAAGGGACCTTAAAGCCCATCCAGGCCCACCCCTGCCATGGGCAGGGACACCTCCCACTGTCCCAGGTTGCTCCAAGCCCCATCCAACCTGGCCTTGGGCACTTCCAGGGATCCAGGGGCAGCCACAGCTTCTCTGGGCACCCTGTGCCAGGGCCTGCTGCCTCACAGGCAAGAATGTAACCATCTCTTCCTCAAATCGACCCGTAAGTCATACAAAAATACGCGTGCTTGCATTGAAGCGATTTACGTTTGGCTCAGTAGGTGAAAAGCCGCCATGTAACTCTATTTAAAGAATCTTATTGATGGATGTAGGTGCTTGCATATCTATGCATGTTCGCTGCAGCATACCTGCACAGCAGGTAAGGGCTCGTTCTGTGGCTGGGCGGGACAGCAGAGGGGTGACGGATGGTGAAGCCGAGCAGCTGGCGGGTTGCAGGGGACGGACCAGGGGCAGCCCTCAGCCCTCAGCGGCTCCCTGAGGGCTCCGCGGCGGGGCCGCCCCTCCCGCGCGCCGCCGGAAGCGCCGCGGCCGCTCCCGCCCTTTCCGCCGGCGGCGCGCGCGTGACGGCGCCTCCCAAGATGGCGGACAACCTGCCCACAGAGTTCGATGTGGTGGTGGTGGGCACCGGTACGGGGCGGGCTGGGCACGGGGGCAGTGCTGGGCCCTGACCGGGGCCGAAGCTCGAAGGGGCGGCGGGGGGACGCCCGGCTGAGGGGCGGCAGCGGCGTCTGGGGAGGGTGGGAAGGCTGTGCGAGTGTCTGCTGAGGCATCTGCGGGGACATTTACGGGGACGTTTCCGTGACACCGGCGGAGACACCACCCCCCAACCCCCCCCGGCGTCCCGGCCACTCGCAGATCTCTACAGGGCTGCTGCTCACACTTAAATAGCCAGATTTGCTTAGAAATTGAGTTGGGGAGGGTCGTGTGGGGCTGGCCCTGGGAGGGTTTTGCCCGGATCCCCGGCCCTGTGAGCGGCCCCAAACCTCCTGTGACTGCCCCAACACCTGAGACTCGGGGCTCCTTTGGTGCCTCAGAAAGCCTTGCCTGGCTACTCTGCCGCCCTTGCCACTCCTTATTCCCGAAATACCATCCTGCTGCCGAGTTTTGCTTTTGTGCACGGAAAGTAGCTCTGAAGAGCTGAACTTCTGTCTTGTTGCAGTATATGTGCTACAGGCTGATAATATATTTTTTATTATATCCTTCCATACAACTAGTTTTAAATCTTCAAGGTCGTTTTTCTAATCTGTATGCCTGCTTATAAATAACACAAAACTTTTTGAGACTTTCTCATTAAAGCACATTTCTCTGTCTGTGAGTGATTGCGTATTCCAGACACTTAATTCTAATCTTTCTGCACTTTCTGCATCCTGTTCAAGTTCATCCTGTTCAGGTGAATAATGATGGAGACCTGGAGTGTCTCACTTCAGCCTACCACAATGTTAACTACAGGAGAAATTTTAACATACTGCTTCAGAACTAAGATTCTTGCTGTTTGTGTATCAAAATAATCTTGAAGTATTAGAATAGATTTCTGTTTGTAGGACCAAGTGACAATGACCTAGTTCAGATTGGTCTTGGTGAGCCCCTCACCTTAAGTTCAGCATTGAGGCCTACTCTTAAAATGCATCACTGTTTATAGGTCCTGAATTTACAGTCAGGTTTTATTAGCCTTTGTAAAGAGCTCAGGGTGTCGTTTGGAGCACAAATGGGAAGACACTTGTAAATGTTGCTGTTTTCTATGTGAAATTATTAACTGTTTTTGGAGTTCATTAATCTGTCAGATTTGTCCGTGTGATTTAAGATTGTTAGCAATTTGGAATAGAATGAATGAGTTTCTTAATGAAATTGCTGATTTCAGTGTTCAGCATAAAAAACCAATCACCATACAGTGTTTGTAAATTGCTTAAAAGATTTCTGATTTATATCTGGAGTTTTCGAGTAATTATGAAACCATACTGCTCCCATTGTTGACCAAAACTGCTAAAAATGCAAAATTTAAGTTCTTCAGGAGATTAAGAGATCCCTTCTGTGTCTTAACCCTGTTCTGTGGAATGGTATGTAGTAATGAATCTGACATTTTCTTACGTGCTCAGATTTAAGAACATTTTTAGTGTGTGCAGAGAAGTTTGGTTAATAATGAACAGCTGAAATATCAAACTGTAGGGGTGAAATATTAAACACTGTGTAACTTCTGTGATTTTTGGGGATGATGTAAATAGTGTTCATGCAGCCAATGCAGAAACTCAGAGGTTTATGAAAATGATATGAATGTTAAGCTGTTTAGCTATTCTGGCCACTAAGGGAACAAGAACTCCCTGTGCCATGGAGAGCAGGTCATGTGCAGCCATCAAACCCAATCTTCCTTGCTTTGGAGTGAGGTGTGATAGTAGAGCTTTGGTGCTGCAGGAGGGAAATTCTCTGAGCTAAATTCTCTGAGCTCAATTCTCTGAAATATTGCTGCATTTGGCAGTGTTGATTTGTATTCCAGGATGCCTTTTTGCCCACCTGTAGAGAGCACTGCTATAACTAATTCCAGGACTCTCAGAATTCTGCACTTCAGGAGTTATTTTGTCTTTTCTTTGCATTCCTTTTTACTAAGAACATTCAACAGTGGTGATTAACACTGGTGACTGATTGTGGGGTTTTTAATATGTATTAAATTTCCCAGTATGGAAGATTTGTTTGGAGTAGAATCTGTCTTCCCTTTGGGAAATGACTCCTGAGGGAATATTTTAGCCTAATCTTCAACCCTCTGGTTTCTAAGGGTGTCACCAGTGCTGAGTGTACCTATGAATATCTAATTGTCATATCATAGTAACTAGAATGTTTGTGTTAAATGAGATTTTTAATGCATAGTAGTAATTGCATTAATTTCTGTATGTGTGGTCTTTTCCTGGTTTTATAACTTGTGCATCTATTAAATTTAGTAGTTAGATTGATTGGTAATGTGAGATTTGGATTTGTTTTTGTTTCAGGCTTATTTAACTGTTTCCCTGTATTAAGCTTAATGCAAATACAGCCTCAACTAAATTTAAGTCTTCAGTGCTTCAGTTAATGTCTAGGTTCAATTAATTCATCAATATTGCTATGGGAAAAGGAAATTCTCTTTTTGAAGAAATTCCTTTTCCTTAACTCAGATATTTTCTTGCATGAGGAAGTTTAGAGCAAGATGGATGTGGGTACAACAGTGCTCATCCTGGTGGGTACTGGAGCTACAGTTTCACTATTGCCATGGAATTTACATCCATAGTTCTAAAGAAATCGCTCCTCTGAGCAGGTCTGTTATTTGGGAAGGTCTCTGTAAAGTGATCTCTGGTGATTTTTATTGGTCTAAAAGCCTGTGGGATCCAGCTTTGGAGGGCTGTTGCAAGTGCTTGCCTGAGGAATTCAAGGTGGGCTTTAGTCATTCATTTAAGGGAGTTCCTTATTGATAAGTTTTTATGGGGTCACTTTTAAATGAGTGCAGGCATTAAATGTGGTGCAGTGATGGCCACACAGCCCGTGGGGAGTTCTTTGGTAAATAGTCCAAAAAACAGGCATCTGTTTGAGAGTGAGGCTCAGAACTGGGAGTCAGTGGCAGGGCTTTTGTCTTCAGGCAATTGCCAAATAGGACAATTCATAGGCAAAATATTCAATAGTGTTGAGTTTAGGGCAGAAACCCCTGTAAGTGCCCAGACTTGCACTGTGCAAAGTGGTGTGGATACAGGTGCAGGGTTATATTTACCTTGGAATTTCTTCAGTTAACTGGATTGTTTTCAGTCTTGACTTCTTGTCTCTGACACTCCCCAAGACCTGCATTAACTGCTGGAAAAGTTGTAAAGGATTTGGCTCTTTAAGAGGTGTTGTATTCACAAGTTTGTCTGCCAGTAATTCTAATTTTTTTCTAAAAAGGAGTTATTCTTTATAAAAGCAGTCACAGTAAATATTCTAGTTCTATGCAATTTTCTTTCCATTCTGCTTTTCAGTGGTTATAAATAACACATGAAATGACTTTCAAGGTAGAAAGCAGGAATCCATTTTGAAATATTCTATAAAATAAAGAGTGATTTATGGTTTCATATGATTTTGGCTGAAAGCACTCGGGCTTTGCCAGGTCATCAAAGTCCTGTCAGTAGAATCTATTATTTATTGTTCGATATGCTGGGAGTGGTGTAAGTACTTTATGTTTATCTTATGTAAGTGTAGTGTGTTAGGAAAAATCACTTCCAAATACTAACACAATTTAAAAAGTATACCTTGACAAACTAACCCAAATATTACAGATGTGAATTTTAAAGTTAGCACTGAAGATTGGTTTAAAAAAAAATAAGAATTCCTAATGGTTTTATTGTTGCAGGATATTTTTAGACTATGCCAAGAATGTTTTTTAATATATCTTTTGGGCTGATATTTTGGTTACATTACCTTATATAACTGTACAGTCTTCAGTTTATATCAGCAGTTGTTTAGAGTTGATGAAAGCTCAATGGAAAACCAGCTGAAGATGGATATTTTTTGACGTCAGTGGTCATTGTGGACTAACACAGTGGCACTGACTTGTAGTGTTGATGTCTGGAAGGAGGAAATAGACCCACGTTTTTATAATCATTTGTAGATAAGTTATTGCCTGTCCATGTGAATGTCAAACAAAATGAATGCTGACTCCCAGTCCTGTCCCATGTCCTTTGTGTGTGTCGCCCTTTCATTTTTTCTGTATTCTCCAAATGTAAATGTACCTTTATCTTCTTTACTGATTTTTTTTAACCTGACTAAAATTGAGAGGTTGTGTCCTGGCCTAGCTTCCAGTCTGGATTTTGGGGTGTAGCAGAAGTGCTGTCTGGGAGGTTTAGGCTCCCACTGGTACCTCAGACTGTTCTTTCTCAGATACTGTGCAATGTCCCTGACTGCTCTTGTGAGCAAACTCATTGTTCTGTGAACCTTTGTTGTCCTTCTCAGCCTGTTTGTGTTCTGCAGGTTTTCCAGATTATATTGCTGATCTTACAAAATCAGAGCCTGTAGGACTCCTGTGACCCTACCATGATAAATACAGAGTAGGTCATCTGCATATCAAGGTGAAAAGCTCCTTTAGAAAAAGCCTTAGCAAGGTACTTTGAAATTCTGCTCTGAAAGAGGAACAGTTGAAAGCCAGGTTTGTGTATCCCAGTAGGAAATGATTCCACTGGCAGGAGAATGGCCACAGAGCTGGGGGTTCAGCCCTCCTGCAGGAGCTGCTCTCTGTGCTGTTCCAGAGCACCCTGTGAGAGAGGGCCCCTGGTGGTACCCAGGGATCTACCTGGAACTGCTAATGCAGGAGAAGAAACTTCCTAAATAGCCTTTCATGAAATGTCTAAAAATGTATAAGGAGCAAGGAGAGCAAGGTCTCTTCCCATGTGGAAGCAGAAAAGGAATGAAAGTATTAGCAGACCCAAGTGAAAATAAAATTGAATATGTGTCTTGCTATACAGATCTTTTAATGCATGTGGTTTGCTTTATCTGCTGCTATCACTTTAAACCAAAGATTAGACTCAGCTGTGGCATGTGCAGGAGAACACTTTTTAGAGAACACTGCTTGGTGTGAGTATAATTTTTAGTAAGAAGTTAAATTTTTATTTCAAGCTTAAGTGCTTGTGTTCCTTTTCTAAATAACGTTGATTTACACCAACTGTGAGATTCCATGGTCTTCATTGCCAAGTTCCTCTGATGAGACACAGATAAGTATATGCAATTACAGTGTAGAAGAAGAAACTTTTAACTTGTGACTTCTTTCTTGACCAGTTACATGTTCTTACTTTTCTTAGTGGAATGGCATTTCTATGGCATACTCTGTAATGCAGAAGTATGTTCTGATACTGCTCTGCAATATGAACATATATTAAAATGAATCAATTTTAATTGTCTTTAACTTAAAATATTATATACAAGGAATATTTTAATTTGCAATTAAATTGTGAAATGCTTTTAAAGTTTCACATATACCAAGAACACACCATGAGTATTTTCTAGTGAGTTCCTTCAGAGTCAGCTGCTCTTCTCTACTTAGAAGTTCAGATGCACACAAAATTTATTGCAGCTGGTCAACTGTCTGACTCCAGAAGATTGTTTTGAAATTGTCTATGTTCCAACATTTTTAATATATTTCCCTTCAACATTTTATATTATGAAAAAGCCACTTGTGATTTATTTAGTAGATAGAGTGAAGCAAATTAAACATTTAAGCCTTTTCAAGATGAATCTTGTGTAATTCAGTAAAAACTTATCAGCTGGATGACTGCAAAACAGTTTGCAGTGAACAGCTCAGGAACCAGGATGCTCCCATGGATATGAAGCTGTTTAGTTTAGAAATTGCTTGGGGCAGTGACTGCATCCTTTTCAAGTCACTGCAAGAGGCAGTGCAGCACTAGAGCAGCAAGTACTGCTGCTAAGCAGAAGGCACAATATGTAATCCTAAAATTAATTTTTGATCACACAGGTGAATTGTAACTTTTCATTATGTTGTAAGACTTTAGAAATTAATTGGCTTTTAAAACTGAAGAAGTTCTCCACCATAGCAGTTATCTCAAACTTTAACTTGTAGTGAAACTAAAAGTAGAATTGTTTTTTGATAACCAAATAATGTGCAATTAATTCTCTATTTATTTTTTACTTCTAAAACACTATTCTTGAAAATGAGAGTATGGCTGATTTTGTTTCATAGGGAAGCTCCAAAAATTCATGTAATGGAGATGATCTCGGTCAGAGGTTACTGGAAACAACCAGATGCAGACTGCAAGGTCAGCTTGCAGCAGCCACCTCTGTAAGATTTATTGAGATTAATCTGCCTGTTGTGTATCCCAGAAGGCTGGGATGGAGACAGTGCTCAGCCAGTGGCTGTGAGAGCCAGCGCTGTCAGACGGGACTGTGCAGATGAACCCAGGGTTTGCTCCCTGCCTGCCAGGTACCCTCCTCTGTCTGCAGCTGGGTCTGAGGCAGCCCTTGAGTCTCCCTCAGCACTTTCCAGGGCATTGTACAGAAAAGTTGGTGCAAACCTCAGTTTCTACTGAGCGCTGAAGTGGCCATGCCACCATGTTTGTTAGTTTAATTAGAGCCTAATTAGTGTTAACATTTAGACTGCTTGCCACTTTGTTTCTTTCCAGTGGGGAGCCTAGCAGGAGGATGAGTGTGCAGTCAGCATTGTTCGTGGAGCAACACTAGAAAGAGTCATGAGTTAGTTCACTTTGACTTTGCAAAGTGTTCCAGTGGGGCAGTGAATGCATTGCCTGCTTGATGGGCAGGTGGCAAGTACCACCTATGAAATTCTACCTGGAAGAACCTCACCAGAGATCACTAATGAGGAAAATTGCTAATTTTGGACTTATTTTTATATCTGTGTGCAGATGGAATGTCCTACCTCATTGAAACTTTAAATTAATGTTTTTTTGAGAAGGCCAGAGAGGCTGATTTAATACTGTGTTTGATAAATGGAGGGTCAGTAAGTGGAGAAAGAAGGCAATGGCTTTAAGGAATGACAGTAGCTAGTACTAACCAGTCCTTCATGAAGGAAACTCTTTGTCCTTGTTTTTCCTGGTAGGAGAAATGAGGTGCAGGACAATTTAACATAATACAAATATTTCATATGTAAGTGTTCTAAGAGGAGAATGTGAAAGGGACAGGAAGCACAGAAAATGTTCATATTTCTTGGTAACAAGCTCTGCTGTTTCTGTATTGTTTCTGCCTCAAATACAAAGAACTTCTGAGTCAGCATGTTAAATTGATACGAGAATTGTATGGATTCCTAATTCTTCCACATAAATCTATTTTATGCTGCCAGATGTTTATGTGTAACACACTGAAGTCTGGAACTGTTGCTGCTTTCTTGTGGCTTTCTTGTGGCAATTCCTATTGAGAATTACTATTTCCTGCTAATACCATTACAAATCTAAAAATTGTTTGGATTTAGAACCTTTCTTGAGAAAATGTTCTTTTGCAGTAGCCTTTTTCAGACATTTCAGATACAAAAAAGTGGGAGCTGTCTTTCGTAATAACTAATATGTGTAAATAACTTAGTAGGAAAACATTGGTTTCTATTAATTGTACTAGAGGGCAATGATGATTCAGTAATTTGATTGCCAAGTTGGATAGTACAGTCTTAGCATTTTTAACGGTAATCTAAAAGAATATGTAAATTTTTGTTTCAATCTTGGTGTTCTTGGTGATCTACGTTACTGGATGCAGGTCATTACTCAACTGTCTATTCAAAGACATTAAACATCAGGAGTAATACATGTCCTTAATCCTTTAAACTGGCCAAACCAGCAGCTGAGTGATCCCCAAGAGGGATGAGTGGCAGGAAGTGTTAGACTGATCCTTCATGAGGAAAACAGCCTGGAGATATCCAGGTTTATCTACTCGTTAGGGATAGGGGAAACTTTAGAATCCAGAGTCTGCTCTGCCCTGTAGTGAAGATCCAAACACATCTCAAAATGTGAATATAATCCATCTTAAGGTTTTTGACAAATCAAAGTTCAGAACAGAAAGCTGTTTCCAAATAGGAACAGGTTCTAAAAATGCATATTTCTCTGTTACTGAATCATCTGAAGGGGACCTATTTTGCACAACTGTCTGAGCATCCTGTAGGAGACAGTTCAGCTTTCCATGTTATCATTTCATGAATTGCCATTTCTGTGAGCAGGCTTTTCCAAGTTAGTTTTTTCCTACACAGAGAAGGACAATGTATAACTATACTGTAATTGTCCAGAACCCCCTTTCTTGGAAAAGGCTTTAATTCAGTAACCACCATGCAGGGCAAGGTCACATGTAGGAGTAACTCACATTTGATAAAGCCACCTCTTGTCCCTGTGCCCTTGTTTCTCTTGGAGAAGAGAATTCAGAAACTGGTGGCATGGGACAGTCTTATTTCTTGGGTTTCCTGAGGTATTGCCACCCAAGAACAAAGGGTGTCCTGCTCCGCCAGGTTGTCCAGAGCCTCTCCAGAAGCTGGGATGTGCAGGCCTCGCCTTCCAGCCACGTTCCCACTCTTACCAGTGGGTATGTGGGGGGCTACAGTGTCTTAGAAGCACAGGGTTGGTGAGGAAAATTGATGCCAGCTTTCAAGAGCAAGGAAGCTAATTCAGGGAACAATTTCATCCAAGGTTAATGGAAGAACAGACCTCCAACACAGTATCAATTGGATCAAGCTTAAAGCAATCAGTTATGCCCTGGTAGCTATAACTCGGCCCAGGTCAGCCAGGCAACACTGGTGATGTTTTACAACACTTTCTCAGTGGCTTTTATCAATAAGAAAGGAGAAACAAGTTTCTCAATTCCATTTCTAGAGTAATACTGTCTGTGCCCCAGTGAGGGAAAGAAAAGCTTTTTTGGGAACTCCAAACAAAGAGTAGTTGTAGATTCTATTCCAGATAGTTTATAGAGGGAGCGAAATGAACCATATATATAAACACGGAGGGACAGCTGAGTGTGGAGCTTTCACATAATGACTGTGTACAGCCAGGATCTCCTGTCAGTCCTGAAGTGTGTGCTGCACTTATGTATTTTCTCCTTGTCTCCATGGTCCCAATGGTCTGTGTTTTGAGGTCTTGCTTTCAAAAATTCAACTCAAAAGACTTTTGGCCTTTCTAGGCTGTGAAAAAAATGTCCCGAGAACTGCTGCAACTGTTCATCCCTCCTTCTACCCCTGGGGGTTAATTCTGTGTTAAGCCTTCACTTGCTGTGGAAGGTCAGCAGTGCAAAACTATTTTCATTTTTCTGCTTCATCAATTCAGAAAAGGATTTTATTTTTAAATCCATCAAAAAAGTGGTCATTAAAACCAGAAAATTTGAAGGCAGGTTGTATCTATTTTCCTGAAAAATTTGTCTTGCCTATCTTAAACCTCCTGTGTTTTGATAGAAACATTTGTACTTTTGGACATCACCACGGAACTGCTGTCCCAAAAACTGACCATTTATTTGATTTGGAAGGAGGTCAGAAGTGGCAGAAAATAAGGGCAGAGGTTGCACCTCTTTAATTTGATGATTGTGTTGGCCTTTGCTGGTTTAAAGAGTTGGTGAAACTGTGGTCTGGTGTGCCCAGCTCCCAAGGGGTGTTTTCTAAAATGCATGGTTTTATTTGTTGGGGAAGACACTGTTCCCTGTAAGGAATAGAGGCCTGGAATTCTGCTGGAGATGATGTTTGTCATGAAGTGAGGCAGAGTAGATTGTGCCCTTCCACAGCTGCTTTTTCCCCTTCCAGTTCTCTCTGCAGTTGCACCAGTGCAGCTGCTGCTGGTGCTGCTGTAAATCAGATCAGCCAAACACTCCTTTTACTTTCTTTAATCTCATCCCTTAATTGAATACATGGCCTAAGTGTCTCCTAATACCAGTCCCTAGAATTTTAATTGCTGTTCCTGAATTACTTGCTTAAAGAGCCAACAGATCATTTAAAATGAGATTTCAGAGAAGGTAGTACCACAAAGCTTCTCAGCTGCTGAGCTGCCCTGCTTTTCTGAACCTGCTCCACAATCCAAGGCATCTAACTGGGCATGTGAAATCTGGTGAGTGGGAGCAGACATTACAGAACAGCCCCATTTATTTATTTCTTGAACTCCAATCAGGATTTTGTGCCATTCCAAGCATGTATTGCTGGTAGAGCTATCACCAGCCTTTTGGTGTGCTTTTTTTCTACATATTTTTTCTAAATATAGTGAAAACATACTGATTGGATAGAGTGTAATTGCATAACATGGGAGATTTTGATAGGGATACCACTCTAAGGACAATCACAGTCTTTATGTCAGACACTTTGAAGTGAGCAGAAACCCACAAAAATGCCTTCAGGTAATACCTGTCTACATTACCAGGGATGTGGTTACAGAGCATCCCACTAAGCTTTGGGTATCATTGTGCTGGCAGTTATTCAATCTGGTTATGATAGCAGGGTGTGGAGAGAAGACACTGGTGCCAAGCTCTAACTCAGTAGTGTTTACAAGTGATATGTGCCATACAGTTGCTAAAAAAAAAAAAAGCTGCATTCCAGAGGGTCACCAAATGTTAAAGAACACAAAATAGTGTTCATTGCTTTAGTAGCATGAGACTGTTAAAAGTTTCAGTGACTCACATTGTAAAATTTCTTTTGTTTGAGTTGCCTGCTTCTGACCAAGTTCTACCATTATTGCAATTTTTAATATATCACAGCATAGTAAGTTCTAAAAACTGCATGTATTCATTGCAGGTTTGCCTGAGTCCATTATTGCAGCAGCATGTGCCAGAAGTGGCCAGAGAGTTCTTCATGTGGATTCGTAAGTTACTCCAGTAATTTCCTTTTTTAAGAGCTAAACTGATTAGGAGGTTTTCTGTATCTCTGTCACTGTGGGCTGCAGGACTTTTCTCTCTTCATCTGGCACCAAGTAGTGTTATGCTTCTGTCTCTGCCTTATTTTGGAGGTGTTATTTCCATCAATAGAGCAGGCAGTTTTTGGAAGCTAGCTCAGGAATTTGGAACATCAGTGCTGTAGTAAGGATGCTGTGATGGCTCCTTTGCTACAGGCAGGAATGGCTACAGGCTTAGTGCCCTTCATTCTCATTGCTGACAGTATTTATCCCATTTCCTTTGGTGACAATGACTTGTGTTCTTTTAGTTTTTTGTTTTCATTGGCTATCAAAGTCTGATATAGTATTGGTCACTGGAACTTTGATTTCTGTTATCCATGCCTGTTCTTAGCTGTGATGAATATCACCTTTTAACAATGTATGTTGATCTGTTCATTAACAATCAGAATTATGAATTCAGATTTTTCTCAGAGTGTTAAGTAATGAGATTTGGGGTTACTGAAATACCTGTGTTAGATGTGTTACTTTGATTAATCTGTTGTTCCCTACAAAGGCCTGAGTTAAGTCAGGCACCAGGTATTAAAAACATATATGCATAAAGTCTTTGTTTATAGTTTACTTGCTCTCATTACCTTGTGTACTTTATTTTATTAATTTTACTCTCCTGCCATGTTTGCATTTATCATAATATACTGCATAGGTGATTATGGGAGATAGTTTTGAAGTGGTCTATTATAAAATACTGAGTTCTGAGTTTGATTTATAAACACTGTCCAAGCATTGCCATCAGCAGTAGCTAATCTTATTCAAAATAGTCACTTCACTGCAGTGTTGCCATAAATTGCTGTAGACTGATTTTAAACTGAAGTTAGCTTCTGCCAACTAGTAATTGAAGGAGCTCTATTTCTCTGTGCCAGCTATCTGTCTCAATAAACATAAAATCTGTGGTTCTTCTCAGAGAGCTACATTTACTGTAGATATTAATGAGTTGTTGACATGTGAAATTTCAAGGATATTTGTTAAATGATTTAGAAAAGTAATTTGCAATTTAAAATGTGGAGATTGGCACTTAGTTTAAATTTAAAGCTGCTAGAGAAAGGTAGATCAAGACTAAAAGTGGATTACTTGAAGTGAATATGCCTCCTGTACTAATTGTGCACATGCAAAGGATTTTCTCCTAACCACTTGCCCAAGTTTCTGCTTTTGGTCCTTTGCTTCTTTTCCTTTTTTAATGCTGTAGTTATGCATCAGTTTGGTTACTGAGGATGGGGAAGTTAGGGGTGAGGCATGTTTAGCTACCTTTTGTATTTGATTTTCAGCATCTGGAATAGAACATTTGTAGGCTGCAGTTTTATTGTCTACATCCTTCCTTATTGGCTTATTTATCTCTCCACACAGAATTTAATTCAAATGCAAAGGAGGTCAAGATGCACAATTTTAACTTCTCTTCTGTGAGAAGTAGAGCAAGCTGGGCATGTCTTGCTTCTTGACACCTGTTATCTTTCTTATTTTTTGATTATACTTTGCCTGCAGAGCCCTTGAGTGTTCCTTGTGTCCAAGATTCTTTTATTTGAGCATCCAAAAGTGTGCTGGGCCTTCTCCCTGTACCTCCCCAGTCCAAGATCCCTGCTTTTGTAGTTTGTTCCACTTCCTGCTTGGTAATTTTCCTCACTTTTTTTTTTTCAGAACTTGTAAAATATATGTTGTAATAGACCCTGTGTCTTCATACAGACCTCTTTTGGATCTTTAACTGCTGTGAAATGAGGGAGCTGTGGAAGTACAGCAGCCAGTGAGCAGAAAAGCTGCTTCTCAAAGCAGGTCAATTTCTTGCAAGAAAAATAAAGAAATTCTTTCATTTCCATAAGGAAAACTAGGCAAAATATTCTTCATTCTGGTATCTTTTGAGCTTTTTTGAAAATGTTCTTTTTCTGTTTGCTCTGGTTTAGGATACAATCTCACAGCAAAGGTATTAGAGAGTAAAACGTGGTCTCAGCTGGGCCATGGTAATTCCCTTTGGTCATGTTCATATCCCAGGATATAATGTGATGTAGCACAAGTGACTGCCACCATCACCCACCCTTTTGTTGGGCTGAAGGATCTCAGGAGCTGTTTGAGTTAAACTCCTCTTGGAAGGCCAGGAAGTTCCTAAAGACCATCACCGTGCCAGAATGGGAATCTTTAATACATTTGCCTGTGTACTGATAGGTAGCACGTGAAACTTCAGGGGTTTGAAACACGAGTCATTTTGTGTTCAGATCCCTAAAATCGATGTGGCAGTAACTTCCTGTGCAAAAGACAGCTGCTCTGATGGGTCAGGACTTCTTTCTGGAAGATCAGATGCAGGACAGACACATCCAGGCAGCTCATGGGGGAAATCGTGAGGCATCAGCAGCTCCTGTCCAGCCAGCACCAGCTTTGAGTGTCACTGGGGGGGCTGTGGCCTGGGAAGGGCCAGCTCCTGAACAGCCTCACGCCATCAAATGCCTTTGCTGTTCTTAGTCATGTTTTAAGTGTGCATCTCCTGCTTTCAGAACTGTCCAGTTTCTCAAATTGCAGTCTGTCTGCAAAAGGACACACTAGAGATTCTCTTGGTTCAGATTCAGATTGTTAATCAGTCAGAAACAATTCGTGATTTCAGTGTTCTGGATTGGAATTTGCCAATTATTTTGAAAATGGTGTTAGTAACTGAAGACAAAAATCAAAAGCTAATGTAGGAGAAGAGACAAGTGAAGTTGTACTTTGGCTACATTTCCAAAAGTTTGCAAAATGGCTTCAGCAGTTCTGCTGTTAGCGCTGAACTGCAGATTAGACTTGAAAAATGTGAAGGGAAAGGAGCAGTGTTGTAATTCAGGTGAAATCAAGGTAACAGAGGAGGAGTTTTGAACAGATATAATTTAGGAAATAATGTATGGTAAGGAAGGAAAACATCTGTGCTCTAACTTGGTAGAAAAAGTATTTTCCACCTCTGCTGTTAGACCTTCAAAATGCTTCCTGTTCTTAGTTAAGGGATAATTGAATTATAACCCTAAAAAAGGGAGAAAATATCCATCTTTGTAGTTTGCTAATATAGTAAGAGAAGAGGGGAGCTTAGGCCTTGAGATTTTGGGACAGTATTTTAGCTTTAATTAGGCTTTGATCTTGACCATTACTTTAAGGAATTCCTCAGTTCATCTTCAGGGCAATTATAACAAAAATATTTGGTTACAAAGGAGTCCTAATTGTAGAACCATTAGTCAGCTCTTCTCAGAATTCCTCTTCAAGACTTTTGCTATAAACTTTGCTCATTATGTCAGTAATCATGTCTGGTCTGTCTTCTTTCTGTAGTGTTTTCAGATGAGAAAATTAAGTAATCCTGATTCATCATGTAGTGCAGGGCAACTAATTAAAATTCCAGGATAAAAAAGTCTGGAAGTTGGTACTTGAGAAGGTGAATATTTGAGGTGGCCTAACACAGCTTGGGAAGGATGCTCAGACAGCAGAGGAAAGGAGGGATAGCTGTGGTTCATTTTTCTTTGGAGAAGGGCAGTACCACCTCCTCAGAATGGATGGAGCTCCACAGCAGGGTCATGCAGTGCTTTGTTGCAACACACTGGGTTGCCTCAACACTGAGTAAGAAAAATAATTTCAAAGGAAAATTCAGCTGATGAACAGAGGAATGTTCACATGAAAATGTCTGACAGCTAACAAATAAACTTTTGTAACTCTGTGAAAGTAACATTAATTTCTCTTAATGAAAGTTCTAACTTTAAATAGTCAAAATATGCATGACTTTATGTTGGTGTCGATTCAAGAAATCTACTCCTAATTTTAGGCAGGTGTTTGCTGGTATTTCTGTGATCAGTGGCATTGCTTGCTCTAACAGCTATATATTGGATTCCAAGAAACTTGCAACCAGAGCAGCACACTTCCTTAAAAATAAATCTTCATGGCCATGGTTTTTGGAAATCCCAGAAGTGACAGATAATACATGGATATTTAACTTCTAATTCTGTAGAATCTGAAGAAACATGAAAAAATTACCTTGCACCATTGACAGCTAAAACGAAGGTGGAGGTTATCATCACATGCAACTGTCAGTGTCTTTTACAGATTGAAATCTCACAGAACTGGGCATTTAATAGATTTAATCCTCATTGCTTTGTGTTCTATGTGATACCAAACAGCAGTACTTTTGGAGCTTATCCATGTCTTTCACACAAAGTAAGGATGAACTCCTGTTACAGAGGATTGGAATTCCTGGTTGGAAACCATCTGCAGATGGAGCTCCGCTCCTCAGACTCACCACATTGCAGGCTGTGGGCCCAGTCCCCCCAGTTTGGGGCCTGGAACACCACAATCCAGTGTTGGAGCCACCTTTATCCAGTGAATGCCAAATTTTGTTGTCTTTGCAAAAGATGTCCTGTTTATGTTCTTCACTATTGCCTTGCAGGAGCTGAAAGACTTTTTTAGGTCAGTTTGTAGTCAGGAGCAATTAGGCACTGCTCAGCAGACATCTGTCCTTCATATGCTAAGTAAGCACCACGGTCCAGAGCAGCAGCCTCTGGTGCTGGAGCGGGGCTGACACTCTTAATGAAGTCTTTGTCAGTGCAGATAAGCCCTGTCAAAAGCATCCCATCGTAAATCTGGTCAGGAGAATCTAACCTGAATTTAGCTTTTCACTGTTATCACACTGATCTCTACAATTTAAGAGTGGAGGAGGTTATGATAAGATTGATTTAACAGCCTTCACATTATTCTTTAAAATGCAAACCCTCTATTTCTCCCTACATATTATTTTATTTTTTTACTGTATGCAATAACATTAGCTATCTGTTCAGGAGGGTATTTCTGGTATCTTTCAGGCTTCTGAAGTGCCAGTACACAGTGCCAGAAAACTGAGTTAAATCCTGAAATAACTGTTTTATTTTGCAAGAACTAGCGACTTTTTAAAATATAATTGCTCTATTATTTTTCTTCTCAAGAGTTGTTAAGTACTGAAGATGTGCTATGCATGACAACAAAAGCCAACTAATCCAACTGATGTTAAGAGAAATATTGGTAGAGAAATTTTAAAATAGAGAGCAGAGATTTTCTTTAATTAACAGCAGAACTACTAATTTTCTGTGATTTAAAAGCAGTAAATAACCTTTTTCAAGCAAGAAGCTGGTAAATAGAAACTGGGAAGTGCTCAAGGAGGGATGATCAACTGTACAAATCAGTTCCTTTGGCTCCACCTGCAGTACATGCAGTTCAGTAAGAGTTTTGCCAGAGTATCTTCACAGTCTGTAATAGGCATAATATGTTGTGTAAGTAGTAGGTAACAGTAAACTGCACTTTCCTTTATTTGACATAATGGATAAGAGAGCCAGTCTTGGCCAAGAAGCAGTATTATCTCTATTTTCCTTTTCACACCATCCCATGTGTTTTTCTCAGCATTCTCCATTTACCCTCCAAATATTTGATTTTGGACTATAGGCTGTTTGGTCGGAGATGCATACAGTGAGGAAAATGGAAATTCTGCATTTCATTAAGAGTTGTAAAATACTAATTTTTATCTATTCTGCACATGAAAAAACTGCCATGGAAAATGTTTTGAATGCATCAGGCTTGGTTGTTTTTTCTTTAAATCTGAAAAGGTTAGGTTTTACCTGTCCAACAAGTTTTCCTTTTGTCTTTTCTTTACAGGAGAAATTACTATGGTGGAAACTGGGCCAGCTTTAGTTTTTCAGGATTATTGTCCTGGATTAAAGAAAATCAGGTAAAAATTTCCCAAATTACTTCTTTCAGGCCTCTTTAACATTGAATCTCTGTTGTTTGCATGATTTATTACAAGACAAATTACTACCCTGCTTTTGCTCTTTGGTAATTTGACAGATCAAAGAGGTTTGTAGTTCCCAGCTTTACTGGTTGAGACTCACCCATCTGGCCTGGCAGTCTGAGGCTCTGATGTGCCTGGGTCGTTAATCTGATTGAGACCCGCCTGGTGCTTGGCCACACTTCTGCCTTCTTGAGCTTAAAGAGAAGCAACCACACCATTGTTTGAGGTCCTTTACCTTCTGTAAATGATAATCTGGTCATTTCCATTTTCTCTTTGATTATTTTCCACACTCTGATGTTTCAGCTCTTGTTTTTCTCATTTTCATTCTGCTGATTCTTTACAGGGATAAAGGTGGGTGCTGGATCCTTGCACTGAAATGTCCTGTAACCAGGACAAAAAGATGAATGCTGGTAGTGTATTTTTCAATGATCAAAGTTTATCTCATTCATGACAGTCCACTAGAAATCTTCCAGGGAGGATATTTTTTAGGAGATGGAGCCCTTGGACCAGATCAGCAAATGGCTGCTCTGTCATTTACGGAAATGCTCGGAGCCTGTTGGGCCATAGAAGATGGAAGTTTGTCAGCTCAGTCTCATGCCTGTTGTTACATTGTGCTGCCTCCTGGCACCATCAGGGGACTTGCTCAGTGCCAGAGCTTCACATTCTCTGTGTTCTGTGTGCACAGATTAATAGAGGCCCCCAGATCACCAGGTTTTTCCATATGGTCTCCATTCAAAGAGTTTTGTCACAGAATCTGGAACTATCCTGGCTCTGGCAAACCTGTCTTTTAGGAGATTGTATTCAAAGTTACATTCACCTCTCTACTAAATTTCTTTTAACACTATTACCAGAGGCAATGCTGTAGTACAAATTTTGGCATGCTATGATAAAGTAACCAATTCTAACTGTTTTAACTCAAAAAATATAAATAGAAAAAAACATTAGGACTGTCAAGATGGCTTTTTTTCTTATATTATTAGATGGTAAAAATTATTGGTGACTGCAGAGATTTATAGTTCAAGAACAGCTTGCACAGTACAATTTGTAATTTTATACTTGTTCTTTTAAGCAAAAGACAGATCTCAGTGATGAATGTGAAGACTGGAGAAAACTGATCCTTGAGAATGAAGAAGCTATTCCTCTTAGCAGCAAGGATAAAACTATTCAACATGTAGAAGATTTCTGTTTTGGCGAGTAAGTAGAAATGTAGCAATACATGAACAATTTTGCATGCCCAGAGATAAATGATCACATTGTGCTTTTGGTTTTAAGGGTTTCACTACACTACCACATTGCACATTGCCTCAAAAAGTAACCCTGGCCTCTGAAATGTTCTTCATGTCCTTGTGCTTTGTTGAAATCCCTTCACTGAAACAACCTGATCCTTCCTAAATTGCCTTTCTGGATGCAGTGTAATTTGTTGGCCAGCTTTGTGAGTTGGTGTTTACTTCTGTATAGAGGACAGAAGCATTGTGTATGTAGGTAGTAGTACTCATAGGCAGTCGTGCACTGCCATCAATTAAGTTTTTCCATTCCTAATTTGGCTAAAAGCTACTGTTCTCATTGTCAAAAATTAAACCTCTAAATACATGTAAAATGAACTAGATAAAAAAGAACAGGAACACAAATGGACAGCCGTACTGTAACTATGAAATATTTCATTGCACTAAAATGATAAAGTAATATTTGTATTTTGTCCTCTTTATATACAATGAATTCAACTTACTGAAGTTAAATCTACTGAATATAAATTTAACTAACTGGACTGTGTATTTGTTTATTTATTATTTTTATCTTCTGGATTTTGTACTGAACTGAACACTCTGTAGAATTCCTGAGAGGTTCTTTGAGATAGTTATATTAGTTTAACCTTGAATCCCTTAGAAAATACCATAGGTAGCTAAATGAAATGCTGACACATAGTCAATGAGAAATAGATATTTCTTTCTGTAAACAGAAGTAGGGAAAAAAGGTGTGAATTACATGAATACAATCTGAAGGTTGCAGACTGAGACTGTTCCAGTGCTGCACAGTAATAGTGCTTGACTGGATTGCAGATAAAATGTAATGCTTATTTTAAAGCAATGGCACTTGAATATTGTAATGGTCATCCTGTTGTCATAATCAATGTTGTTCAGAACCAGGATTAAATCAGATGGAAAGGTTTCATAGTCTCTTAACTTTGTGTATGATTTTTGACTGATAGCTGTCTCCCAAATGAGTCTCTCAGCACTGAGATTTCACACTTAGAAGTGAGCTTATACTTGGGTAAAATTATGCTTTTAAGCATTTAACTTAGCTCAGTACAGTGCTGTCTGTCTTGGTCATCACCAAAAAAACCCTCAAAAAGGATAAGATTAATACACCTGGCAAAGAAAAAGTTCTCCAAAGAAGCTTCAAACTTCCTGAGAGAGTCAATTACTGTGTTTCTGACAATTTACATGTTCTGCCTAGATTCTGTTGTTTTTGCTTAACTTTTGTAACTCCTATGAAGTAACCATTAAACATTTATTTTGAAAGAATAAACAGCTGGGTAGCCGTATAATATACACAGTGCAAATCTGAAATGAATGGCCTTAGAACAAAGTGCATCCATCAAAGGGAAAGAATACTGTGTCTACATAAGCTGTATTGAAAAAAGGCAAATGGCTGAAAAATAAATAGTGAACACCTGTGCTGAATAAATTAACCAGCTGGTTGGCAATTTTTCATTTGACCTATCTGAAGGGGTTGCTGTTTCAAGGCATTAATAAGACACATTCATTTTAAGATATTCCTTTGTTAGTACCATTAATTGATGAATGGTGGAAGATAATATTCTAAATTTACACAACAATTTGTCTGCAGATGTATTATTTTTTTCTGAATTAGGAGAAGAATTGTCTGTACAGAAGTTCAATTTGAGTCATTTTTATAGACAGTTCTTACATTATTCAGGGGTATTTGGTCCTATAGGAAGGATGTCATGAATTTAGATTATATACAGTTTTTAGGCTTTCATTATAGAAAGTGTGGAGCTGCAAATCATGGAGATTTAGGTGTTCTTTAATGGAAGTGAATAGAGATTTACAATATATAAATATATCTGTTACACTGTTTTTCAGAGTGATACAGAAAAATACAGTGTATTTATGAATCCAAGTCTATTTTGATTTTAAAAAGTAATAACGGAGTATGTTTAAAATGAGACCAACTGTTCGTTGAGACTGGGAAAATGTAGAAAGAAAACCTTATTCTGATATTTTGTATTATGAAAATGTTTGGGGCAAGTTAAATAAAAGCTTCATTCTTAGTTTATTGCCTTAATGGCATGAATTTTTGCAGTTTTTACGAACACCATGTTCCAAAATCGTAAAAGAACCCCTCAAAATCCAAATAGAACCCCAACATTTAATTGACTTTCATTTTTATTTGTGGCAGACAGAGATTACTTCTTAAAAAAACATTTGTCACAGTACTTACCTTTGATATTTTATAGTTACTTAATGCAATCTGAAGCAAAAAGACATAATTAATGTACAGAAACAGCCTTCTCTCATTAGTGCTTCCTTGTAGCAGTTCCTGTATTTCCCAGGGCAATGCTTTACCCCAGTCATGAGTTAAGTGCTTCCTGGTGACTGTGCCCAAGCTGGGAGATTGCTTCCAAACTTTTCATGAGTCCATGTGAGCTGCATGAGTTCATAAAAGGGGAGCAGTTTTTAAAAGATACCATGTTTTTGTTCCTTTTTGAACAGAAATCCTGCCCAGCTTCCATCTGTAAGGCTGAAGGTGTGTGAGGGAGCATTTTGTTACAGATTCTGAGTAGTTCCTTGCTGTTCTGTGGATTTTAACCATCCTGTTCATACTCTGTTTTTGCAGGTCATCTTTAAAATCATAGTTCATTAGTTTTCAGCCAAGATTAAATTGTTTATTCAGTGCATTAATGGCTTGTGGTATAAAGATAAAAAGATAGTTTGGAATTATTGCTGAACTCCTTTCACTTACAATGACACTGATTTGATTCATCTCAGCTGGTAGTGTAAACTAAACCAAGTTCAAAAGTCCTGCTTTCTAAGGTAGGTGTCACTGAAATTCAACATAAAACAAGTAGATGAGATTAAAAGTGGAGGGCTGCTTTATAAGGGGAATTTCAGAGAAATGTAGAAAGGAAATGGGCTGTGCAGAGTAAACATTGTGTGGGAATGTCCCTCCTGTGACTGGCTGCCTTCATCCCCTGTGCATGGATTTGGAGCACTTGCATAACAACATTGCTGCTTGAACAACTAATTAGAATTCTTGCAAGGGCAGAGTTGAAAAAGTAATTGGAAAGTTTTATTTAAGCTTTGGGTCAAAGTGGTCTGGTTCTCAATGGACCTGCTGGGATCATGGCTGCAGAAGAGCTCATTGTGTAAAGCTTGTCTGTGTTCTTCAGAACACTAGCTCAGCTTAATGACCTTAATGTGCATTTGCTTTTCAATTTCATGGTTTTTAACTCATAGGGAACACCTAATCAAATCACTGTTTTTATTTCAAAATACTCCATTTCTGTTGTTTCTGTAGCTGTGTATTGTTTCACCCTGAGGGCCTTGATTTTCCTTTTGAGATGAGATCCGTCCACCATTTGAGTAGACGTAAAATAAAAACCCAAATTTTTGTTGGGGTTTTTTCCTCCTCAGTAAAAATAGTCCTCTTGAATTACAGCTTTGCAGCCAAAGAACCAGAATTTGTTAGTGGGTGGAGCACCTGATTTGGCCAGGATAAAGAAATTCTAATGCTTTTCCTAGAAATGCTTGAGGTTTCTGTTCTGGCACTGACTCAAAACTTCAAACAAGTTTTTAAGACTCTTCAAAAAGTCTTTTTTCCCCTCTTTTTCCCCTCTGTGTTTTCAATCAGTCAGGATTCAGCTGAAGGTGTTGAAGAAGCTGGTGCATTGCCAAAGCTGCCCGTGTTTGGCACCCCTGCTGCCGAGGGGGTTTCTGCAGGCTCGGAGAAGGAGAGTCCAGCAGCAGAGGGCATTTCTGCAGGCTCAGAGAAGGAGAGTCCAGCAGCAGAGGGCATTTCTGCAGGCTCAGAGAAGGAGAGTCCAGCAGCAGAGAGCCCTGGAGCAGAGCCACAGACCCCAGAGGCAGAGCAAGCCCTGGGCACTGAGGCAGCAAGGGCAGCTCCAGGGGATGGGGCAGGAACAGCCCCTGGCAGTGCAGCTGCTCCCAGCACAGCTTCAGGAGAGTCCGCTCCAGAACCAGCAAAGATGGAAGCTGCATCCTCTGAAAGTGCTGCCCAAGAACCAAAGAAAATCACCTATTCCCAAATTGTTAGAGAAGGCAGAAGGTTTAATATTGATTTAGTTTCCAAGGTAGGAACTGAATGACTCTTTTTGTGTAAGTAAATTTACTTTGCTTAAAATGCTGACATTTGTTTTAAAACCTTTCATGTTGAGGAGGGTGAGACAGCACCTTTGAGGCAAAATAGCCACTCTTGAGAAGTAAGAATTGTTACCCCTTAAACAAACATGAGCTATTTAGTCTGTGTCCTTAAGTGTTTTATAACCAAAGAGATCAAAAAACACACCTCAAAAATATCGCCATAAAAGTAAATTTCATGAAATGTAGCACTTAAGTAATACCTGCAAAATCTCTCCTTTTAAATAGTACCATTAAAAAATTGTATTTTTAAAGAATAAAAAGCAATCTGTGTGCAGGTTTTTTGTCTTTTTAAAATAGCGTGTGTTTTGCAGTACAGGGAAGTATTTTCAAAGTTGATTGCTTCACTTTTCATATTCTGCCTAAAAAGATTTTTCAAACTCCTGTGAACTGAAAAAGAAAATTTCTTCAATAATTCATTCAGTTCTTTGTGAAGACACTGCAAAATGCACTATTACAAACTTCGAGTTCCAAATGTCGATCCCACTTCCAAGCACCACTGCAATGATATCATGAACACCAGTCAGTGGGTGGTGGTTAAGCAGATAATGCTGTTTTGTATCCTTTTTATATTCTTGCTGTCCTACTGTGTGACATGGTGTTAATTGCAGAAAATCCCAGAAATTCAGATACAAGAGTGGTCAGCAGGGCAAGGCCAGTAGTTTGTGCTGGGGTTTCCCTGGCACGGGAGCTTTGGCTTCCTTGTAGTGTCCTTGTTGGTGTCCCAGGAAACCTTGATCTGGAAAATTCCTGTGTGCTCTAAAGTCTGTTCCTCAGGACTATGAGACTTTTCAATACAGACAAACATTATCAGTTCATTACATTTCTCTCTTTTCTGTATTTCTTCATATATTTGTAGCTTATAGAGCGATGATTAAATTATATAAGACTAAACCTTAACTGGAGAATTATGAAATTTTCCTGTGGAAAACGTGACTCTCAGTTCAGGTGATTTGGGGAGCAGCTGGTGAGGATTTACACAAGCAGTGATGGGTATTTCACTGATCCTCCTCACCCACCACTTCCTTTCTCCTCCCTGCACAGTTGCTTTACTCCCGGGGCCTGTTAATTGACCTGCTCATTAAGTCCAACGTGAGCCGATACGCAGAGTTCAAAAACGCCACGCGGGTTCTCGCCTTCCAAGAAGGGAAAGTAGAGCAGGTATCAGAAAATAATGTGGTGCATGTGTTTCATCTCCTTAAGGTCAAGAAGCTTGAAATTGATTTTTTGAGAATTTTGTGACAAAAAGCTGGTGTTTTCCTTAATTATGATTTTAATTTCTGCAGGAAAAGGTGTTTGCATGTGTTATATATAAACACTAAAAAAAAAAAAATCTAAAGGTTGTGCCATCCAGTATATTGATATAAATCTTTACCTTAGGCTAAATGTTTAGGCCATGATTGATTGGCAGTTAATTCTTGAAGATTTACTGATTTTAGGTTTTAAGATTCTAACAGACTTGATTTGTCTCTCTGCTGCTTACAAGAGAAGGCAGTGTGATAATGGCAACAGGAGATATTGGCACAGTTAATGCAAACTATTGATTAACTGCAGTGAGAGATGCAAGTGAAATTGAAGGGAAATAGAAAGGGGAAGAAGCTGAAAAAGATTTTAAAATATTCTTATTGTGGAAAATTGGTAACTTTAGTTACAATAGAAAATCGGGGAAAATATGTAAGAAAATAACTATAATAGAAAATAATACTTTAAGTATTTGTTAGGTAATCAAACTGCTGATGCTTGATGCTTTTACATTCAGAGTGTGGAAAGTATCTGAAGTTATTAAAAAATATTTTGCAGGTGCCTTGTTCTAGAGCAGATATCTTCAACAGCAGACAGCTCACCATGGTGGAGAAGAGAATGCTCATGAAATTTCTGACGTTTTGTTTGGACTATGAACAGCACCCTGAGGAATACCAAGGTAGTGTCTCATTGAACTGGGCACACTCCCTTCCTAAGAGCTCCTTCAGGGAGGCACAGTTCTGAGAGATGTCCTGTGTTTTCACATGGTTTATTTTTACAGATTCATTTTTAAGGTATGCTTTGACCTTTTTGTGACCTTTTCACTTCACCGTTAAATTCTTCTACTTAAGCACTTGCTCTTCTAGTTCCCACATCATTTATTATTTACATTTTTCTTTAACAGCAAAATTATATATTACAGCAGGGTTGCAAAATGCTTTTTATCATTTTTAAGTGTTTCCTCCCCTCCCCCAGGTATTTTTTAAAATAATGTGATGTATCTGAATTTTCTCTCTATTTTTATGGATACTACGTAAATCTTTACAACACGTTACCACAAAATCAGAAATGGAGAAAATGGAATTTTTTAACCTTGAAATAAATGTAATTTAATGCCCCTTAGTTGTAGAGGGCAAGTTCAAAGTGCTTTTATCAACTGTTGGCTTACTTAGATGAGAGGAAATCAGAATAGATTTGAGCAATAATGTGCGAAGAGTAACGAGCATCAGGTCAAAGAGGGAAATCAGCTTCACAGGAGGAAGGTGCTTTGAGTTTGTGCTCCTCAGGGTACAAAGAATGGAGTTATGTCCTCAGTTCTTGGAGTCTAAAAGTAAACTAAGACAAAAAGAAAAAATCTGTCCAAAAAAATAGTGAAGAAAGAGGAGTGGTTCAAGTACTGACAGAAGTCACAGACCAAAGCGTATCGCTGCTTCTGGAGCTTGGCAGGGCCTTGACCAGGCAGTATTTGTGCAAGAATTCAGTGTTCAAGGTTGTTGGGTGCTGGTTTGAGTACTTGAACAAGACTCTTAGATTAGGTACAAATGTCAGAGAAAATTATTAAACATATGCAAGAGAAAAATAGTCAGTATCAAGATCTGGTAAGATTAAGAAACAAAGAGTCTGTAATGAACTCCAGAAAATCCTGAAGGGAGAAGAACTCATTAGGCTGAAGTGGTTTATTGATTGCTGGTGATCTCAGTTTGCTGTTGCTGGAAGAAATGGAGGTGCTCAGAGTGAGGGTATAGATGGTATTTAGAAAATTTATTAAGTAAGAAAAGGAGATGCCACATCAATTTTAAATGAATCCATTGATTCATGTACCTAAACAACATTAGATTTATTTTACTTTCAGAGACAGTTAAACAGATTTTGTTCCACATTTTAAAATAGCCTGAGAAGTAATTGAGAATATTTTGAGTCAGATTAGACTAATGTAAAAACTTCAGAAATTTAAAATTGCTCTTGATGAGATCATTGCATTCGTGGGAAGGCAGACTTTTAATAGGGAGAGTTCATGAGAGTGAAGAATTTTTTTTAAAGCTGTTTTCTGTAAAATACGGAATTATATAAGAAGTTTGAAGTGAGGAAAATTTGAGAATTTTTTTAGAATCATAAAACAAAAAAAAATCCTTGTCATTTTAGGACTTTTTATGTGGCTGTACAAAGAGCAGTAAGATACATTTGTAATAAAGCAGTGGTTGAATCTTGAACAGAATATGTAGCTTGATGATGCTGGTCTCTGCACTGATGGAAGTGTTTGTGAATTAGTTAGGAATTTATCCAGGACTGAAATAAGCTCAGCAGCATATTTCTGAATCATATAGAAGAATGCTGTTGCTTAAATACAGTATTTTCCTGGAGAAAATGTTTCAGTCATGAAGGTAACTGAAGTTTTTCAGAGATGTATCAATGCCAACATGCTTTAAACATCTCCTAGAAGACTTGTGTTTCTTTGAATTTCAAAATGTGTCAGCAGTAATATTATTTTAAGGGGAAGATGGAGTCCTTCATCCCTGCCTGCTCTCTGTCACATCCACATTTGTTTGTTGCCAGCCAGTCATCAAATTGAAATAAATACTGCACCTTCCCATCTTTGGATCGTGGCACTGTGTGAGTGGCTTCTCTGTGATAAATACCCACTCTAGCTCTGGCAATGTGGATCCAGCAGTCCTGTTCTGGCATGGGTGTCATTCAGGGGGCATCTTTTGGGTAATTTACAGGAAATGGCATCCCAAGGCACTTCAATGGATTTTTGTCCACAGTTGCTCACTTTTGTCTCAGGACTGGGAAATGTAGATCAAATCTAACAGAATGGATAGGTGATGCCATTGGAGGCCCATAGAGTGGGTTTGTGATATTTTGAGATACTTATATGGAGTGCTGTATCTGTCTTCTGAGAAAACTCACTTTCTGGGAGTAATTTTTCTAACTTTCATTGACTGGGATGGTCCATTTTCAGTAAGGTGTTAATTGAAAAAGTCCCTTGCTTTTGTTGAAATGCAAAGGCACTGGTTTGAGCTGAAGCACAGGAGATGATGCAGGTGTTACCATGTGCTCAGTGCTTCTTGTGCTGTTCCCTCAGGCTACGAGAACGGGCTGTTTGCTCAATTCCTGCAGACACGGAAGTTGACCCCCAGCTTGCAGCACTTCATTCTTCACTCCATTGCAATGGTTTCGGAGACTGAGAGCAGCACTCTGGAGGGTCTTCAGGCAACAAAAAAATTCCTGCAGTGCCTTGGTCGCTATGGCAACACCCCGTTTTTGTTCCCTCTGTATGGGCAAGGAGAGATCCCACAGTGCTTCTGCAGGTAAACCCCACTTAGGCAGACATACCTTCCCTAAAGGAAACCTTTGACAATGTAAGAGATGTCATCCAAAAGGAATCATCCTGTTAACAATTTCGTGTTGGTTTTATTCACTTTACATTTCCATTGGCTATGAAATTCCCCCCACTCAGAAAAAAAAAACAAACAAAAAGAATTTGAAAGTGATACTCCTGTAATACTTTTGCAACAATTTTCATTGTATTACAAATGCAGCCTTGTAGCTGATGGCTGTGGTGGCTGCCTGTGATAGTAAGTTAGTAAGTGCTAGGAAATGAGAAAGCCATAATTTAACCTGTATGTTGCTGCCCCTTTCTGAATCTGACAGAGGAGACTTTGAGTGGTATCTGTCGAAAAGGGTGACATTGCATTGGTTGAAAAAATTTGTATTTGTGTCTTCCTGAAGCTGAAGGAAGATTCATGTTGTCAGTTTGTGTTACTAATTAATGCTGAGAAATCACCTGCCATTCACAGGTAGATATTTAAAAATGAAGTAGGTTTTTATGAAAAAGGAGAATGGTGCCATGTGTCCAGTTTACAATTAGATTTAAAACAAAACCTAATTCTTTCACCTTTCTACATCACAGATTTACACAAATAGGGCAATTGATGTAAAATCATGTATTATGCTCTTGGCACCATTTTGTAGCTCTCTCTAGAACACAAGGTTCCAACTCTATGAACTGAACAGCAGAGGAGATCCCGTGCAGCCCTGTTTCACTGAGCCACTTCTACATTCTGACATCTCAAACAGCAGCCATATGTTCTCCACTCCTTGAGCCTTAGAAAGCAATTAAAACAAAAAAGCCCAGTTGGTTCCAGGATAAAACAAGATCCACTTCAGCTCCTTTCCTTGACCTGTGGGCAGGGACAGTGTAGTCCTTACCCTGGCTCCTGAGGTGTCCCTGGCCCCTGGTTCTGGCACAGGAGCTGGTGCTCAGTGCTTTTGGGGACCATCAAGGATCTGTGTGCAGTTCTGTGGGCGGTTTTAATTTCAGTTGTTTCCAACAGTTCAGCTGCCTTTTAAAAGGCTGAGGGGTTTTTTTCATCTTTGCTTTTGCTGGCAAGCAGCCTTTCCATCTGCTCAATGTGGGTTTAATGTGGTAACCTATAGGTCTGAAGTAAACATTAGCTCCGTTTAAAAAAAGCAGCTTTGCCTGGTGAGGTCAGTTTGTCTGAGTGATATATTTGTACATCAGTGCTTTAAATAGCAGTTCAGGGTCTTACCTGCTTTGTTTGGTGCTGGACAAGTTCTGCATTTTACATGTGTGCTACTATGAAATTGTGGTTTACAGCACATTGTTGGGTATTATCTTCCTGTTTGTCTCTGTGATAGATTCTGTTTCTCTTCTCCAGAACAGTACTTAAATTACTGCCAGAAGAATGGCCTTAGCAGCTTGAGCCTACTTGGCTGTTTATAGGATGGATGCAGTCATATGTTGATAGAAACATTCTGGAATAATTGTGCTCCATTCAATAGAAATGTTACTTGCTACCATCTTTCATCAATAGCCTTTCATCTCTTCTTTAATCGTTGATTTTTAAAAAGTGCAGACCTACATAATTAGGTGGTTGGACAGACAATTTGTGAACAAGAATGGGGTGCAGGTAACTACTCTGGGTACAGTCATGCAACAGAACTTGTGTTTGTAGATTTTATGGATGTCTTTGTGTCTTTATAGGGCTTCATATGAGGCGAGGTATCTGTATGTGACCAGCAGATTAATAAATCAGAATATTTTCAGAGCCATTGTAGTGGTTCAAATTCAGCAGTTTGACCTTCCTTGGCTTCAAATACCTTGGGAAAAAGTAAATTCAGTAATTAAAATTAGAATTTTACTTGCTTTTTTTCCTCCTGTAGATTCTTCTCCATCTAATTCTTTTTACATTCTTTAAATCCCTTTGGCTTTATTTTTTATTTAATGACCAGCACATGCAGTTTTCTGATCTTTAGCCACAATATATTTCAAGAGTTAGCAGTAGAGGTGTCTAGAAGTATTATAAATATTCTTACCAGAAAATCATTACTTGATGACAGGAGTTCTTCAGATGGCCTGAACTTTCTGTTTCAGATTATTGGTTGCTGCATTTTAGGGTTTTTTTTGCTAAAATATATAAGTTCTACAACAAAGAGGGTATTTTAATAGTTGAAGCAAATTAGTCTGTCAAACTAAGAAGTAATTATGCTTTTAAAAGGTTTGTATTACACATATTCTAATACAAAACTTTTTAAAAATTGTCTTTTGTTTTTAAGTGAAAAATTTAGGAGGCAATCACAATATTTTTTGAGATTAATCACAGATTTTAAAGGTGTTCTGCCCTCAGGACTGTGTCTTGCTCAAAGAGAGCCATATCTGAAGAATCCCTCTGGGGCTGTGGAGTGAAGAGGCAACGCCAGAGCCTATAGATCACAGCCTACAGCTTTTATCACCAGCTTATCAGAGGAAGGTGTCACCTGGCCTGTGATTTCTAACCACTGTTCTATATTCTGTTTTAATGTAAACCCCTTAAGCGTTTCTTGCAGCCAGTTACACTGTGTGTTCTCATCAAGGCTACTGTTATAAATGGCACACATGCATATTGATGGGAATGAGTCAAAGACATTTGTAAGTCACATCCTTGCATCCCAAATGAATCCTGCATAAACACTACAACCTTTTATAACTGCTGACGACACTCGAGTGAGCAGAAGCGCTCTTTGCTCTTTATTGGTTTAAGCAGGGATGGTTTAGGAGAGAAAATTAAACTTTTATATTGCTGTAATGTACATCCCAATATGGTGAGGTACAGATGTGAGATTTCTGTCTTCATAAATTGGAGTCTTGGAACAAGGAAGGTCATTGGAAGCCTCCTGCTCTCCTGAGCTGACAAGCAGCAAAACTTTGCTGGCCCTTAACAGCTTTTTTTGCTTCCTTCTGGGTACAAAACTGTCCTGGCTCTTCCTTTCTAATGATGTAGCATAGTCTGATATTTAGTGAAAATGAATATGTAATATCTCATTCTTGAGGAAAACCCAGACAAGCCTTTAGATCTGATACTGCGTTTGCTTTGTGAACACACTGAATTTGGGGCGAACCAGGCAAAGTTTCTCTTCAGTTTGGTTTCAGATTCTTGGACTCCTGCAAATATGAGCATGCAAATGGAATTGACTTTTTGAGAAGCAGTAGTTTTTTCCCATGTGAAGTTTTAGAGGGAATTGGTGACTGTCCACTG
This sequence comes from Lanius collurio, assembly GCA_020086605.1. Lineage (NCBI taxonomy): Eukaryota > Metazoa > Chordata > Aves > Passeriformes > Laniidae > Lanius > Lanius collurio. Next base: position 3,716,117 of record JACBWW010000045.1, on the reverse strand, counting down.
TGTCATCGGACAAAGGTTCTGTGGGTGACGTGTTGTGTCTCTTGTCTCTTTGTTAAGAGCTATCCAAAAACTGATAGATGTGGGAGTGGCAGTAGGTGCTGGAATGTCCTCAGCTGCTTTGCCAGAGCACTTGGTGATTCTCTGACTTTTATGGGTAGTTGGTTAATGATGTGCATTTCCTATGAACAGATTTTGAACTTTTCCATTGTGTATTCAGTGGGCAGTGTTATCCTTTGTTGTAGTTCCTACAGATTTCTGGCTGAAATTGTAATTTTCATCTCCGTGACAGTGACAGCAGTAATTCTGTGATGGAGGAAAGATCCGATTAAGACAGTTCCATCTCTTTCAGTCCCCGTATTTACAGGAAGATTAAGAGTCCAGGCTGAGATAAGATGGATAGTGTGATTGATTCTGAGGGTTCCTGTATGTATGTAAAAATGAATAATCAGTTTTACCTTTACATGTGCTCTGTTATCTGCTACAGATGTCAGAGCTTGTGGGGTAGTATCAGGTCCTTTAAAATTCCCAATTATGTCTCTGTTACAATCTAGGAGGGTTTTAGTGGTCTGAAATCAAGACCAGACTTCAGGAAACCTAACTGCAATAATTTATTAAAAATGAGTACACCATCTTTTTCAGCTAAGTCTCTAATGAGTATGATGTCTCTACATGTTAGCAAGATGCAGAACTTCTATGTGAATTGTATGATTTAGCATATTAATGGGAAATTCAAACAATGTTAATTCCTGGTGACAATCAGATGTGACAGGTCTGACTCTTAGCATGTGTGCAAGTGTGAAACAATCAGAGGATTGATTTGAAAAACACAGTGAGATATGAGTTCAGTCTTCCATTGCAAAATACCTAATTTTCATATTTATCTATCTCTTATCACTTATAATTATTCCTATTTCTTTGGACCAGAAAATGAAATTGGCATTACTGACAGTTTGTCACTATTCCTTGAGTTATACTAATAGTACAAGTAGCTGCAGTGCTGGTTTCCTCTTAAATGTATTCACTTGCATTTCGGGGGAAATAATAAAACTTCAAATGTAGTTTGGCCCTTAAAGACAAACTTGATATATTTCTCCTCACTTTGTTGGCAGACAAATGCAAAATGGGAAAGCAGAGTTAGCAGGATTGTTTGTAGGATCAGTTGTTTGTTTTTCCCTCTAAGGAGAAACTCTTTCTTGGGATAAACATGAGGGAAGTGAGATAATCCATCATTCTGAGACCTGTTCACTAGTGATGGATGGACAGATTGGTAAAGTAACTCAATAATCTTCATTTTTTTCAGGTTATTCACAGATCAGTGAGCCTTGTCGTTAATACAGCTATGGAATGCTTTTGTGTCCTTGCCCACATTATTTCTCAGAATTTGACAGGAAAAGACTTTTAATTTGGAAATAACCTTTGTTGTGAAATGCACTAAGTGCATGAAACTTGGAAAATACATTCCCATTTTAGATTTTATCTTCTCAGTGAGTGATTGTCAATTCTTTGTTTAAAAAATTACTTACAAATATTAGAGCTTTTCTGCTCTTTGTTATTTCTGACTAGAAATTATGTTCTGCAGAAGTTTATACATCGTGAAGGCCTTCAGCTATTAGAATATATCACATGGGATACTCTGAATCATGTGGATGTTGTCAAAGCATATTGATTTCACATCCCTAACTAGGCATGGAAAAGTTTTCAGTCAAGAAATTGTATTGAGGGGTCAGACTTACATTGTCCTACTCTTGTTCTCGATCATCTTGGTTCATTTTAAAAGCATATTTGGAACCCAAAAGCACAAACTTCATGTGCTATTGTGTTTTTTCAGAGTTTAATAATTAGGATAATGGTGATAATAGGAGGGAAATGTATCTTAATGTGTCATTTGGTATTGCCTCTTAACTGTCCCTTAGCAAGTCAGTTCCTCCCTGGTTGTGTGGGGATGTGCAGATTGTGCCTTACAATCCTGACAATTCTGACTCAGACATATGAATATGTTGCAGCATTATCAGGTGACCTGTGGAAATGACAGGATTGTTTATTATTGGGTTAAATCTGAGATGAGGAGGCAAATTGCATTTAGCAGAGTCCTCTTCATTAAACCAGAAACCACAGAAAGGTAGCTCCCAAACCATGACAGAATTAGTAAAATAGCCCTTGAATTTCAGTGAGGGTTAAGACAACTGGAATTTTTGTGTCTTTTCTGGAGGCAGAGAACACATAAATTGGTTTTATAGATGAGCTAATGCTTAGTGACTGGTTCCTAGTGCCTGGTTTTCCTGCCTTGCCCTGCAGTCCTGATCTCTCCAGTTTCTCTGGGAGGGCAGAGCTGTTGTGTAATTGCAGCTGAATGACCTTGGGTGAGGAGCAGCTGCTTCTCCAACAAGGTCGATGGGGTTTAGAGCCAGGCAGGCCCCATCCTTCCACCTCCCCCAGAGAGGAGCCTTGGGAGTGCCTCTGCACTTCCCTCAGAGCAGCACAGAAACAACTGGACTCTTTTATTTCCCTTTTCCTTTTTCCCTATCCAGCTCTGTGGCAATTTCTTACAATTGCCACAAGGCTTTAACAGTAATTTCTAGGCCACTTGAATGTCTTGCCTGATGGATTCTCACCTAACTTTCATATAAATCATCTGTTTCTTGAGCCTAGAATTCCAGAGAATGATTATTTACCTTTGATTCACAAAGAAGGAGTGTTAATTGCAATATCCTTGACAAAATTAGGTTGATAATGTGGTTAATTTTAAGAAGCAGCCCATTTATATTGTGGTTGTGGACATTCACAGTCTTTACAAAGTTCATGGCTCTGGAGCAACTTATTTTAGATTTAGTCTCAAATTCTTCACCTCAAATTTTGTGTTTTTGTTGACATTAGCCTCATATTTTATCATATCAGTTGTTACCTTTCCAGAGTATGTGGACTTAGTTTGCAGTTTCTGGAAATAAAATTAATTAGTTCTCAAAGAGAGCTCATTAATGCTGTTTTTTGCTTCAGAAAGTGACAATGTTTCTCTTAATAGTTTTATGAGATTTTTTTTTGGACTGTACTCTTACCCAGATAAAATTACCTAATTCTTTGTGACTTATAACTGTTTCCTAAAAGCATAATAATTTTTACTTCCCAGATTTTCTTGTAAATAACTTGTTAGGTTGATTTATTATTCTTTCTAAATACTTTATTTATGAAGGCTAAATCCCAGACTGTTTGTTTAAAAGAAAACAAACAAGAACAAACCAAATGAAACATCACTTCTGCTGGAAAAAACAGTTGTGTTTCAGAAAGCAAATCTAAAACTGGACAGAAATTTGATTACTGCTAGAATTTATTTGATCCAGAAACCTATTACCATGGAGTAACCCAGTCATGAAGAGTTAGTTGATGGTGAAACTACTTTCAGAAGCTTCAGAAGATGCACTTCTTGCACAGATCTGTTTTCCCTCTCTAGGTGTTCCATGTTGTAGGATGTCACATTTAATTTGTTTTCTCATAAACCACAAAATTGGATCCTTCCACAGAAGGCTCTTCCCTTGACACTCAGTGCTACAGCAGAAGGAGACTTGGGCTTCAGGAGTGTCTTTAAAGCTGAGCAGCTGCTCTTCCAAGGCAGGTTTTTGTAGGATTCATCCCCATATGTGTTGGCACTTCCTTCTGCAGCTTCACAGTGCTGTAACTCCTGTGCTTCTGAATAATAAGGTGAATAATCCCTCTGAACCAAGGATTGTTGTTCTGTGGTTATTGTAAATATGGAGGATGGTAGTTTAGTTTCATAGATGAACACCTGTAGAAGAGGATAGCTAAAAATGGGCATAATTACAGAAATTTCAGTGGTATTAATGACTTTCAACTGCATTACTAGGAAATCTGGTCTCAATTTCTTTTAAGCATTTGTTGATGGATACAAGTAAGCTACTTTTGTACCACTCTTGGACTCTCTAAACAACTGTACAAGAGTCATCAGTAACATGGCACTTGTATCAGCAATTAGCTGCTAATACTGCAGTTGTCTAAATTACTAACAGTTGAAATGAAAAGAGAGATGAAACATGTTCTTATTTTTTCAACAGAATTTCCTCAGGTTTAGAAACAGCCTTAGAAATCTACACTAACACAAAGCAAGGCTGACATGTAGGAGCATGGAATTGTGTATGATGAATTAAGACTTTTATTGCATCATCTTCTAACATTTGAATTTGGGAAAACAGAATTGGAATCTTGGGCCTATAAAAGGTAGCAGTGACTTGCCAAACCCTGAAACTTGCATATCACATAATAGGAACTCAAATGTTAAAACTGCTGAAATAGTTGCACTTCAGTGCAGTGTGGCTGTTCAGAATCCATGAACAATAAATACCAATCCTTGGCAGACTGATGAAATAGACTTAAATTACCACTATTTTGTAATTATGGGGAAAGTGCACAGAGGGTCTACTTAGGGTCAGAGATAAGTGGATACAGCTTTGTGCCCTAAACAAAATCAAGCACAACAGTTTTTATCTGGTCTCTTTTACTGGCAGATACTGCATTCACTACTAGAATTTTTCACAGGATGTGAATGTGTATTTCTGTATATCCAGTCTAAATTCCATACAATAAAAGGAGCGATTTCTAAAAGTTAAATTTGGTTCTTAAATCCCTAAAAAAGCTGTGAAATATGAAATGTCCTAGAACAGGACCTGTGACTGGGCTACTTTCTTTTCCTATCCCCTCTCTCATCCCTGGCATTTTTTCCTGGAGCTTTCACCATTCCTGTCTGCTGGTTTTCTCCCCTCTGCCACCCCAGGGTGTTCATGGGCAGCTCTGCCATTCCAGCTCCTCTTCCTGCAGCATTTCCCAGTCACAGCCTGGTTTTCCACACTAGGACAGAAGGGGAGGTCTGGGGAAAGAAATCATCTTACTATGGGAGTGCTGTAGGCTCAAAGTTCCCCTTGTGAGTTAGCTGAGTGCTGGTGGGTAACTGTGCAGGAGCTCTGTGATTGGTTTAGAATTGTCACGTTGCTGACAGAATTTAAAACATAGGCTGATTCTTTAATCATACAGAACCTTTTAAAATTTCACAGGAGTAATCAACACAGCCTGCAGGAAAAAGTCAAAATATTTGACTCTTCATCTGCTTCCTTAAGCATTTATGTCACATATTTTCCTTTCCATAGCTCTCCAAATGCCAGGACAGTTCAGGATGACATTGATTATTTTCTTCATTAGTTTTTTTGATGCTGTTTTTTGGGGGGAATTTTTGGTGTTACCCAGGTGGATGCACACACTGAGTTTTGACTTTGGTATGGGAACCCTGTGTAGGGAAGATGAACCATCAATTTTTGTAGCTCTAGCCATTTTATTTATTTGATTGTCTGGGTTCTACTTGTTAATGTTTTTACAACACAACAATATAGGATGAAAGGCTGATGTTCTAGGGGCCTTTGAGGAAACACAGAATTTAACATAAGAACGAGGTCACAGCTTGTTCTGTGTGCAAAAATAAATTGAAAGAGGACAATTCATTATTTCAGCACTTGCCGTGTTTTTCTTTGATCTTTCTCCAAAGCTTGCAGGGCTTTACATGGAGTATTCAGCTTTAAGGAGAGAAGCAAGCAGTGTTTACTATAGAAAAATGTACAGTTAAAAAATAGTCCATTTTTAAATTAATCATGACATGCATTCTAGAAAGTAGAAGACAAATTACATTCTAGAAATACGAATTTTTGGTGTAAATTTATGTCATACAGTTTTAAAATTCTTTCAGAGTGAGCAAAGGATAAGTCTGTAATTTGAGTGTGTTTGTGGTATCTCTGTGTTGGGAATCGAGATGTCAAATGGAGAGACATTCTATTTTTGTTCAATTAATATCACAGAGCATTACATCAAAGCAGTAAACTCCTCTTGTATCAACAGATGCAGCAACCCTGAAGCCTATTTTCTCTCTTGTTACATTAGTGTTTAATTAAAGAAAACAACTAGTTGGAGGCAGTTACTTTCTGTGAAATATAATGAAGATTTATTTTGTAAGTGACCTTCACTGTACTAGCTGAATCAGTAATCAGTAAAATTAATAGAATAATCAAATTATATACAAACTCATAAATCACTATGAATGTGCTGTCAAAAATGCAGCTTTTAATATGTCCTATTGTTTCACAGCTGTATTAAAAATTGCAATTGCTGATTTCTGCCTCAATGGGGACTGAAATGGCATTTAAAGGCTGTGTATGATGGAGGGCTACCAGGCCAAAAATTTCCACAACTGTTAATTTAGCTGTAATATGATTTGATGTCACCAGGGCAAAGTTGAAGCCGAGTACAGTGTTGTTGCTATCTTTCAGCAAAACTTGAATTATTGGTGGAGGCAGTCGCCAGTTAATTAAGGTAATATCAGTTTAAATGTCTGTCATTTAGGGTTAATGGTATCAAAGAGTTGCCTTGTACTTCAAGTGCAGTCAAATCATCTTGAATAGCCCATTGTATGAAAGTAATGCCAGCACAATGATTTTACTTTGTCATAAATTATTGGGGTGCCATTTAGTTTAATATTTCAATTTTTCTATTTAAATAATTTTGGCAAGTTCTTCCTAATTGTGTCATTTTTCATGCTAGGCTGTTTTAATAGGTGTTTTGGCTGTTTGTGATTGTTTAGCAACACAATCAAAATTCCTTTCTATTTCCATTTAAAAAGAGAAGTTTTCTGCTGGCCTATGAAAGCAGGTCGTGCCCTCCTCCCCTGCATAGCAGGTTACTCTTGGAAAGAAGTAATTCACATTTTTGTGCAGCCAAGCAGCAAAGTTCTTTCAAAGCACACTAGAAAAATAAAGTGCATGTATCAAAACCCCCTGGCTGTGGTTGAAGTCAAAGGAAAGCTGTAATTCATGTTTTTAACTAAGAAATCCCAGTTCTAGTTAAGTTAATAGCACTATTCTTACATGCAAGATATGAAATGAACTCCTCTGAGTTGGTTTGAAAGATCCTGATCCGTGCTGTGTCAGGCAGGAAGCCATGGATTGCAGCATTAGAGATAATAAACCCCTAGCTCTAGGGCCTCTAATAATTCTTCAGGGGATGTTTAACCTTTGTATCATCTTCAACAATCTCCAAACAGCCAAGGCTGGATTCCTAGGGTGTATCTCTGGTTCTCCATGAGCAGCAGGAGTGTTTTTAGGGAACTGGATATTCCAGTGTGTCCCATGGTGGTGCTGACAGCTCCTTGGGCTGCTGCCCCCGGAGTGCAGAGATGGGCTTGGTGTCACTGCAGGCCTTGGTGGGGCTGCACCAGTCCTGCAGTGCAGAAGGGATCGTGGGACTGACTATCTCTGCACTGGCTCATCTGACATTAGGATGACAAAATTATTGCCATTTCTGGAAGTCAGGTTTGCAAAGTGAAAGTTTTCAAGTTCATCATTTGTGGAGGTATCAAAATGGTTTCACTTCAAAATCACAGAATCGCAGGATGGTTTGGGTTGGAAGGTACCTTAAAGCTCATTCAGTTCCAACCCCCTGCCATGGGCAGGGACACCTTCTGCTATCCCAGGTTGCTCCAAGCCCCCTCCAACCTGGCTTTGGACACTTCCAGGGATGGGGCTGCCACAGTTTCTCAGGGCACCCTGTGCCAGGGCCTCCCCACCCTCACAGGGCTGTCTTCCATATGTGTAATCTAAACCTACCTCTGTCAGTTTAAGGCTGTTCCCCTTGTCCTGTCCCTTCACCCCTTGTCCAAAGCCCCTCTCCAGCTCTCTTGGAGCCCCTTCAGGTTCTAGAAGGGGCTCTAAGCTCTGCCTGGAGCCTTCTCCAGATGAACACCCCCAGCTCTCCCAGCCTGGGTCCAGCCCTGTCATAACTCAGTGGCCTCCTCCAGACTCCAACAGTTCCACATCCTGCTTCTTTTGGGGGGGCCATCCTATCAGTAAATCAGTGTTACCAGCATGCTCAGTGCTCTGCCCTGCTGACCACTCACACCAACTGCAGTTAGTTGTGCTGGAGTAACCTTTGTGCTCCCTGTGTTGCAGGCTGTGTGCTGTGTTTGGGGGGATCTACTGCCTCCGTCACGCCGTGCGCTGCCTGGTGCTGGACAGAGCCTCAGGACGGTAAGGGTCACATCAGGAACCTGCTGTTTATACACAAAACACAGGTGAAAAATGTGCTAAGTCAATCTAAAAAAAAATGATTCTTCAGAGATCCTCCTTGGTATTAATAACACATCAACCTTGATTAAAAGTAATTTGTGTATAGGTCCTCCAGAACAAGGGAAGTGGCTCTAGAATATAGAAACTAAATTAATTTCCCTGTGATATTACTACAGCTCCTGATCACCCAAGCTTGGAAGACAAATCATTTCAGCTGCCGGGGGGCTGGTGATGAGTGATGTTAGTTTTCCTTGTGGCCTTACCTACTCTAATTGATTTTCATCAGATGACAACAAAGCCCTCTGTTATTGCATTTTTAAAAATGGAGCTCACCTAAAGACTCATCAGATTAATCTTTGCTGATAATGCATGTCACTCCAAGAGAAAAGACTTTAATGAGTTTTTAGGTAGATTGTTGTCATAAACTATGCTGCCCTCTTACTCCAGAATAAATTCTTTTTCAAAAATACCAGGCCTGTAGGCAAGTTTAAAGTTGAGCTAAGAAAAATCAACCCAGAGTTTTTTCCATAGTGGCATTTTTCACACCTCTATAAATTGTCATATTTCTATTGTACACATTTTATCAGATATTAGTCTAGCTGCAGACTTTGGCACTTTTAAAGAGTCTGTTTGCTAGCTTTGTTTCTATAATTGAAAAGTTCAGGATGTTCTGTAGAAAATTTAGAAAATTAATTTAGTAATTATGTAGTACCAATTTATTAGGAGAATGAGTAGTTAAATGATGGGGATGGTGCGCTCACTTCCCAGTTGCTCTGCAATTCCTTGAGCACAGTCCTTGTAGCTGCATTTGTGATGACATGGTCAAGTAGTAGCTGTTTTCCCTGAAATTGTATAAACTCCAGATTTTATCCTTCTGCCAGTTCCTGAAGATTCTGAAGTTCAGTGCACAGTTGTAGACTTTGAGATGTAAATGTGGTGGTATTTCATCACGTCCCAAATACATTATTCATATGCAAATTAAACTGTGTCCCTTTCAGAAACTGTTGTTTATTTTAACTCTGATAATTGAACTGTTACTGTAGGAAGCTTTATATTCCAATAATCTTTAAATAGTTAAATTGTTCTTGCAGGGCTACGAAGTTTATAGTTGGTAGCAACTTCCAAATGCCACTCTGTGCAGATCTTAGCTGGTCAGTGGTACTGGTTGCCCCAGTTTCCAGCTTCTTTTGCACATCCCAAAGGGCTTTGAAATCAAAATTTTCTTTATATGTTATATGTGTTCCAGAAAAGCCAGAGTGCTGCTTTTCCATTTACCTGCTTTTATTTTCTGAATATAAGTTCCCCAGGATTCAACACAGGTGTCAAGTGTCTTTTTTAGGCTGCTTTTGTGGTTCAGTTGTGCCAGTTTAAAATACCAGATTTATGAGGAGCAAAGTTATTGAAATACTTCTAAAGATTTTACCTGACTTTCATTATTCCAAAAACATTGAGCTTCTAATAATGCCATTATTTCATGTGAATATGAAGAAGGACAACACATCCAGCATATCAGTTTCCTTTATCTTCTGTTTCATTCTTGCTGTTATCTCCTTCCTCACCGTGTATTCCCTCCCTGCACCAGCTTGTATTTCCTCTTGACTTTGGGCTTCAGTGTTTTGCCTAATAAAAATCAGCTATCAAGTTGTTAATGAGGCTATTTATGAGTTACTGAGCTTTTGAGTCAACAGACCATTAATAGTAATTGGTGAGAGGCAAATTCATATCTGGTTGTCAGTGCAGCTGGCTCTGTGCTTGCATTACCAGTTTACAGCACCTTCCACAGCCCTCCAGGCTTCCCCCATGCCTTAAGGCAGTGATTTTTTCTCTATTTTCAATATTCCTGGTTTAGTACATGTAAGGAAAATATATACTTCTATCTACAGCCTTGATTTTCTTCTAAAACTTTTAGGTTAGAGTTTAATTAAAAGTCTCTAAATATCACCAAAGTTTATTCCAACTTTTTTCTAGACATGGCTAATTGCTTTTTCACATTTTCCTACTCATACCTGTGTATACAGAGAACAGTTAGATTTTATACCCAGCTCCACAATTATCTTTATGCTTTTTCTATAGTCCTTTTTATAGTTTATGAAAATAAGATTCAGGCAAGACAGAGTGAAAGAATAGAAATTAGACATCCCTATTTTAAGGTTTTAGTAATGCACTTGAAAATACCTGGTTTTTATATAGTGTATTAGATCTGTTGTAATAAGCTTGCAGAATATCCTGAGTTGTTGGTAGAACTGTGATGCTCTGATGAAAAATAAAAACCACATCATATTAATAAGGTTGAGGAAAAATGCATATTCCATGTGTGAACGATAATTTTGTTGTTTTTCTCTGTGTTTATTGTATGTCACTTTTTAGGGTACATATAAAATTTCATCATAATGGTAGGCATTTTATATTGATCACACTTCACATATGTTTCCAATTACATAATTCTGCCTCAAAATGGAAGAGATGTGATAAATGGACATTTATACATCTGTGATAAAAAGATAGAGCAAACAGCCAGTAATTTACATATCTGCTGAAATACTGCAGACTGGCTTTGTCAGTGCTGCTGAGTCCATTTCAAGGATGTCGCCCTTAGTCCATTAGTTTGGATAATGAGCCCTATAAAGTACATTTATAACTCGTGGCACTGCAAGGAGATGGATTCTAATTTTCATCCTTTTATCCAGACACATTGAAAGAAGGTCAATGGAGGGTTCGCTGTGATTCATTGTCGCAACACAGATCAGATGACAGAGACCTGATAATGTCAGTGCAGGAGTGTTTGCTGCATTTGGAAGCACTACTTGAAAGAAATTTTCTCAGCATCACCCTTTGAAGTAAAGTAGGACTGAAATTAAAAGCTTGCTCTCTCTCTCAGTTTAAAATCTTATCACATATATGACCTGCTGCTATTCCTGAACAAAGGAGAGGAAACGGCACTTAGCAGGAAGATAAAACGTGTCGTTGCTTTTGCTGGCTTTGAGTGATGCTACATGACATTTAATCAACCTTTCCCCTTCCATAATGTTTGGGGGGTGGCAGGGAAATTGTTTCATAAACAATAAGAAAGGTTATAATTAGAAATGAGCTGCAGCAGCAGCTCGACTTCCTTGTTTATTTGCAGTATTCAAATGAGAGCTTGAGAATAAAATCAATGGGGTTAGCAGTTAGGAAAAACTTGTTGAAGTTGCAAGTGAAACACATGTTAGAATTTGAAGTTGAAGAATGTTAGATGTTAAACAATGTTGTACTGTTGTCAAGGTACCTGTTGAATTTGAGGATAGGAATATATGTAGGGCAAGATGCCTGTGAGGTCAGCATTAGAAATTAGTGTTACAGAAACATGTTTAATAGTCATAAACCTCTTACATTTACAGGTGAGGCTTGTGTGTGCATCCTTTTTCAATTCTCAGCTTAGAGGAACAACTGGTTTACCAGAGCTAGTGGCAGCTGATTGCTATTACCTATTTAGGTTTGGGTTTATAGATTATCTTAATCACAGAAACTGACAAATAGCTTTAAGTTACAGAAATGTTCATTCCTGAGGCATAATTTGCATGTCAGATATTCCACAGATGAAGTTGCACTATGATAAAACACAGGTAAATCTGTACATGATCTCTGTCTCAGGCACTGTGTTCCTTTGGATGTTTCCCTGTACATGCACATGTGTAAGCCTGTGTGAGAAAATTCACTAGTTTAAGTCCTGTATGTTAAATTGTTGACACATTGAAAAAGTCTTTCAGAAGAATTTAATTTTAAGAAAAAGTAATTTTCATTCCCCACAAAAAAGTTCAGTAAAGCTAATTTGCTTTATTTATTTATACAGTAAATGTTCTGCTAGTGTAGAAGAGAACACAGACCATGGATATAAAATCAGCAGTAGAGGTTGCTTTAGTGAGTATCTGTGTGCAGCCTCCCTTTTCTTTGTCTCATATATATGATGTAGCTTCATACATCATATATAAGTCTAAAGTTGGTTCTTTTATAGAGAATCTTTCCACTTAAAATCTGCAATTTGTATTCTCATTTAAGCTCACTGAATGGCTACATTTCTGTTGTTTGCATTTCTGTCCCACTTCTGTTTCTGTCCCTATTCTATGGAGAACATTTGTGTTTTTAAAACACCAGGACTTAGTTAATCCCTTTGTGTGTAACTTAGAGAAAAAGGGTATATTTAATCACAAATAGAGCAACTCATTCTTGGAACAGTCTGATGCGCTCATTTGTCAGAAATCTTTCCTAAATCTCCTGAGTTAATTTGCTATTTAATTTGCAAATAATATTGTCAAAATAAACTTTGTTTTGGTTACCAAAAAAACCCACTGTAATAGGGTTGTACCTACAAAATAATTCACAGTTTGGGTTTTTTAGGTGTTGTGAGGTAAGAAATGTACAACTAAATGCCAGTATTTAATATAAATGTAAGCTTATATTTTCTGTAAAAAGTGGCCGACTTAGTAAAGTTGGGATATCATTTTCTGTATTGGCATGGCATGTGGAAAACTGCATATACCAGGTAGAGTGTGGCAGTCCAGGATTTAGTGATCAGTTCAGTTGAATTAATTTAGGGGTTCACATGTTCAAGAAATACATAGCTAAATTAATTGAGAGATGTAAATACTGTGCTGTATAACTCAATTTTAAAAACATATGCATTCTTTTGTTACCTTATATCAAAATTTCTTACTGTGGGTTGGGTTTTTTTTAAATAGGTGCAAAGCTATTGTGGATCATTTTGGACAAAGAATAAGTGCCAACTATTTTATTGTGGAAGATAGTTACCTCTCAGAGAGCACATGCACAAATGTGTGTTACAGGTAGGTGGTAAAACAGAAAACACAGTCAATTTCTTTAAATCATGGTATGTAAAGTACCCTGCAAGTTAAACTGAGGAGCCTTCTGTCCAGTCCTTCATTTTTGCAGTAAGTTCAGTTCAGTGCAGAGTATTTCTCTTCTATTAACTGGAGGATATACTGTGTACTTTCTATATTCAGATTTTCTTCAATTGTCATTGAAATCATATTCTCTTTTTTCATATAAAAAATCCAGAAGCACTAAATGTGTTAGGAATTTCATATTTGCTAAAAAATGTTTGGAAGGTGAAGGTGCCAGTTGCTGTCCTGGCTTTAAATTTGTTCAGCTTTAGCAAGTACTCAATCCCATTGTTTTCTGTGGTTTGATTGTTGTTGCCAAAAGCAGTGGGCATGCACTGCCTCTGTGTTCAGGATAGTGCAGGTAAGGGATCAGCAAAGCTGTGGTGGGGAGGGCAGAGCAGAAATAACCCTGGGCACTGCAGGAGCCCAACCTGCAGGTGATGGATGAACTCCACCCTGCTGCATTTCCCCTTCATCCCAAGGCTCCAGTGCTCTCTGGGACATCACAAGTCCTTGATGTGCTGCTGCTAATCTTGATCAAATAAGCAGAAGAACTTTTTAAAAAACAGAAGGGGGCTGTTTGGTACAACCTGCTCTGACTCATTTATCACCTATTTTGGTCATGGAAAATGCTACACTGATATTCCAGATGTGTTTCTGTTTCAGCAACAGGCAAAATATCCCACTAAGAATCATAGTAATAGAGATTATATCGTGAAATAGTGCTGGTGTTACCAAAACTATGATTCCAAATTGATATTTTTTACATTTTTGTTTTCATTTTGCATAATTCCATTTATGATATCATTATTTTTATACCACTCTTTTATTTAATTGTAGGCAGATCTCCAGGGCAGTGCTCATTACAGATCAGTCTGTACTGAACACAGACTCAGAGCAGCAGGTACACACCAATTCTGTATCACTTGTCCCTTTGTGTACTGCATGTGTTAATATTTAGTTGTTGGTAGGAATTGATTCATTAATTCAATTTTGTTTGTGCTTGAATCAAGATCTTTAGTGAGCTCTCTGTACTGGTAATTGTCTAATTTGTTTTAATCTCTATAAACCTGTTACAAATTTTAGTTTGGTTTAGTTCAGTGACTGCAGTTTTCCTGTTTGGCTCACACTATAATAATTAATAGAGTTTCTAAGCTGCTGTGTTTAATTTTAATTTTGCTTACTTTTTCATGAACTTTTACCATTAATATTCCGTTAATTATTTATCTTGTCTGAACTTTTTTCAAAGTTCCTTTCTTTTTTTTAAACATTCTGTTTCAAGTTCTCATACACTTTCAGACCCTTCTATGGATCTGCTTTGTCAGTCTTTGCAGTCCTTAATTTTAGAGGATATTAATCAGTGTTGTGTTTCTTCTGTCCTACTAAACCAGAAAACCAAGCTGTGTTAAGTGTCTGTGGTGTCTTTTCACCCTCAGTGAGGACTGTGCTGGTTGCCACACCCTCCAGGACTCTTTGTTTTCCCACAAACTCTTCTTTCTGCTTTCAGGTTTCCATCCTGACAGTGCCTCCCTTGGAGCTGGGCAGAGCAGCAGTTTGTGTCATTGAGTTGTGTTCCTCCACCATGACGTGCATGAAGGACACCTGTAAGTAAAGGAGATTCTCCCTCTTGGCTCTGTCAGCTTTGGAACAGACCTGAAAATCTCTCTGTGGTGTTCCTCTGCTGCACAGAACATGGGGGGCAGTGGCCTCCTGGGATCATGGAGCTTCATGGACTCATTTCCACTTACACAGGAATGAATCCTTCCTCAGGAGATAAAAATAGTATTCCAAAGCTCATGAATCTTACTGGTAATTTGTCATTTGGTTTTTTTGAAAATGGGCTCCCTTAGCTGAACTATTAAATGGAAATACCTGAAATACACTGTATTTGGGAGCTTTTTATCTTCTGAAAGGATTCTGTTGTTTGCATTTTATGTGAACTTGAAATAAATGAGTGATAAAATGTGCATTTGGGGTATTTATTAGAATAGAATTAGTGGTTACCTTACCCAATTCTTTTTAACAAGAAATAAGTAACTGTAATAATAACCAATTTATTTTGCTTGAAGTAGTTCTTTGCATATGAAAGAAAAGTAAATGATTAAGTTATTCAAAGTTATATTTCCTACTAAAATAATAGTGAAAAATATAAGCTTGTAATTAATTAAAAACTTAGTGCTATAAAACATATTGTTAATATTTATCATTTAAATAGCTGATTTCTTTTTATTAAAGGTCCACAAAATATATATAGCAGGAAGTGAAACTAATGAAGGATTGATGTTCAATAGATCTAAAGTATTAGTTTCAGGAGAATTTTTATGGTGCTGAAATATTAAGGTTTCTGTTATTTACTTTTCTCCATAAATTCCTTTCAATTCAGAAGAAAAGGTACTACCTTCCTTAATGAAATTTGTCTTCATATATTGAAATAATAAAGTTCTATATTAGGCAGAGCTGAGTTCCAGTTATGGGACATATTTCATAATTTTTTAAAAAACTTTTACATCATTATCTGTAAATGGGTTTTAACCTGACTGATTTCTCCTTGGAACAATTATTTAAGATAAGTATACAAATACATCTGCTCTTTGATCACACTGCACAAATGACAGGCACATCATCTGTATTGCCACTTGAGTGGAACCAAACTCCTTCACTTGCCCTAAAAATGGAGACTGTAATGATGAAATCAGGAACTGAACTCATCGTTCTTCTCGCTGGGAGAATTACTTGAAGACAAATGTTGGCAACCACTGTAACTAATGCAGTTATACCTGAGTAAATCAAATATAATCAAAATATATACTGATGACTGTGACTCATAACCATAACCTTAAAGATAATAAAAAAGATTTTATAGAAAGTAAATGATGTGAACTTTAGTGATTTATAGCTGGGTTTTTTGAGGACAGAATAGATTATATTACAGTGTTTGGGATTGGAAACATCTAGCTAAGGTTAGGGAGAGACTTTAATTATCACCACCCTTTTCCTTTTCCTTATTTTAGTGCATATTCCTTCAGACAGAAGGTTTGGGTTGGGTTGAATAAAAAAAAAGAAATAATGTTTGAATAGAGTTTGTATGTTTGCAACCTGAAAGTAGAGGCGCGTGAAGGGTTAAATTTCTGTTCCTCATGGAACCAGGGTCAAGAGCTGTGTGATGTACAGGAAAATGATGACAAGAAACACAGCCAGGCTTCAGACAGAAGAGAGAAAAATGTCATCTAGATTGAAAATAATACCAGAGCTCTGCATTGCTTTTAAATGGATCAGAAATTTACAGTAATGAAGAAAAAAATAATCAGTTTACACTTTGTACAAAGTTACAATAAATTTCTTCACACTCAGATGGACATTTCTCTGGGAGAAGTTTCCAGGAGCAAATGAGTCCATTAAGGTGATTTTAGGAAAAGCTTTAAGATGAGGCTTTTAAATATGGGAATGAATGGCTGGAAAATCAGGTGGGGTAAAGCAGCTGGTTCTGTGTCTGACCAGAGGCCAGTGGGACAGAAAAGGGTCGGGAGCTGCATCAAGGGATTCTCTGAGGAGGCAGCAACTGCAGAGTCTGCAAAACAACAAATAAAGGAATAGTTCAGCAATAGTTCCTCCCATCTAAGAAGTGGATGAATAAAATGTTGTACAAGGGATTGCATAGTCATAGCATACATGACAGAAGTTACTTAGAGAATTCTGAGGTGCTTCCAGAGAATTTCTATGTGCTGTATATACACTCTGTCCATAGTACAGCACTTCCCTGCTTAAAGGAAGGGATTTTATGAAGAATTGTGATTTCTAAAAGCCTGCTGTGCCTTATAAAAAATGTAAGTGTTGTTCGTATATCTTGTGTATTGGTGATTGGAATTAGTTTGTGTTCTCTTTTCACAGATTTAGTCCATTTAACCTGTCCATCCACTAAAACTGCAAGGGAAGATTTAGAGCCTGTTGTACAGAAGTTATTTAATCTAAATACAGAAAAAGGTAAAAAATAAATGAAGTATTAATGATATTAATTTACTCTTGCAAGTAAAGTATCTGTTACTGACTTTTTCAGCTAAGGGTTAACTTCAGTATCCAAGGACATGACCATGAGTATCTGGGAACTTCGTAATTTTCACACTTCCTTTTTTCCATGAAACTGTTCAGCACATCCTTGAAAGATGCAGTAGTGAAATGAAATGTTTGTGAAGCTGTTCATCCGCACTGTCCTGGTTTTACTGATGTCTGTCACCTGGATATCCCTTATGAAAGTTACCAAAACCCCAAAAATTAGGGGTCTGCCTGTCTCCTCCAGCTGCTGGGTGTGCTCAGTGCTGGGAGCTGCTTGGGTTGCTTTTGCCTCCTCCTATTCTCAGGCTGTTGCTCAGCATCTTGTCTTCAAGTGTTTCCTTGTTTGCTGTTTGAATTGAAATTCTGTGAATTCTGCTGCAAGCAGTGGAAGCTTAAAGTTGTTCTGTATTGTTACCACAAAGATAGATTTCCAGTAATGAACTACTTGGCCCTAAATTCAAGGAAATCTTGCTGGCTAATTTTATGAACTTTGGCCTTGAGATGGACAATTCCATACCTCAGAGGAAAGCGGCTGCTGATGGAGCAGTTGCTGCTTAGAAGGAAATTGTTCCTGAAGTACTTGGGCTAATTCCACACAAGGTTTTGAAATTTAGTCCTGAGATCTTGAGTTTAACCCTATTTGTGGTAGATGCTCACTGAGTAGGTAGTGTGCATAAGGGAGATGCTGCTGTGTCCTAACCCTGGCTAAAGTGTGTTACACACAGTGTGCCCATGCTGCAGGGCAGTAAATCACAGTTCTTCTGTGAGAAAACAATGCTCAGCTCTCAGTGACAGGGGGTTTGGTGGTATAAATGCAAGTTATTAAGAAGTGGGAGTACTTTATAATATTTATAATTCCTTTTTGGTTTTAATATGTAGAAAACATCTTGGGTTTGTAAATAGAAAACTTGATTAGACTGGAAAGTTGCAAACATTTCTCATTTGTATATATGTTAATTTAAAGCTTGCTAATTTTCAACTTTTAATATTTAACTTCTGTCTTCAATTTTCAAGAGAGTGCAATGTGTTTCAAAGACTTGGTGAAGAGAAGATCAGTTTAGTGTCTTCTAATCATTTGGGGAGGGGTAGCATTAATCTTAATGTTTAAAGTGATCCAGTTCCGAAATGATAGATTGTTTAGAAGCTGACTGAAATTCTTCTGTAGAAACTCTGTGATCATAGGGGTCCTCAGGTGCACTGAGGCACTGAAAAGCCAGTTTTCCCTGACACATAGGCCTTTTTATCATCAGGATGAGGTAGTGGTCGTATTTTAATTAAAATGTCAGAACAAATACTGTTGGAGTTATTGAAAATGAATCACCAGATAAAGTGAGCACTGGGCCATGGCAGGTCAAAGAGGCAAAGTCACCTGGAGAAGAGGACTCCATTCATTTTCCTGCCTAAATGAGGAAGAAGTAACTTTTATGAGCAATGTGAACTTTTAAATACATTAAAGAGCATCTTGCCCTGTATTAAGGCTCAGACTTTCACAGGCTGATGAATTTAATTTATATTTGAAACTGTTCAGTATGGGTAGCACCTATTTTTTTTTAACTATTTGACAGTTATAAAAAGATACTGAAGGAATAGCATAGATTTATATCTTTTTTTGTAATTCAGCTGCTTTAAAATACTGGTTTGAATGCCATGATTGTCAAGAAGTTTCTTCCTTGGAAAGAAGTAAATCTCACAAGGTCTTTTACAAGCTTCATTTATTTTAGAAGAGGTAAAATACAAGAAAGGGGACAGCAGATATTCCAAACAAATAGTATCCATTAAACTCAAAATCTGTGTTGTGTATTCCTCCCTTGCATTCTGCACTGTTAAAAAGTGACCTTCATCTTCCCAGAGGTTTTTCTGCCTGTGTGCAGAGGGATTATAAAAATGTGCAAATTACTGCAGGAAGGGGCAGATTATGAGCAAGTAGGTTGAGTTTGTGGTAATTTTGTATTCATGATGAGTCTTGCAGCCCAGTACAAGCCTCAGTAAGTGAAGATAAATACAAATTAGTCACTTATTTTCATTTAGCAGCGCTGCCACAATTAGAGATTCTAGGTACAAAGATAAACTGTGAAATGAGAGGGGAAGAGATGACACATCAGAAATATCTGTGCACAGGGAATGCAATGCCTTCGAGTTGGCAGAGCCCAGGGAGGACTTGCTCAGTCTGTTATGTGCTCTGAGAGTTTATCAGTGAAGGAGATAATGTGAGAGGTGTTAAATTTAGACCAAGTTTCTTGGTGTGGGGTGCTTGTAGTGATAACTGCTGCTGGTGTGGTGCAGGGTGTGCAGAGTAAGTGGAGTTTGCATAGGAAAGGGAAAGTATGATGAAGGAGAATCTCAGAAAGTTAAGTGATTGGCTTTTTTTAAAGAACAAAAATACTTTATTACAGTAACTCTGTGTTAAAAATTTGATTTGCAGTATGATTACATATTTACCTTATCACACAACCACACTGATTACTGCAAACACTCCTTTTCCTTTTCAGAGACTGAAAATGAAGAACTGGAGAAACCTAGAGTCCTCTGGGCAGTCTACTTCAACATGAGAGATTCTTCAGGAGTTGAGAAGAGTTCCTATGCTGGCTTACCCTCCAATGTTTTTGTCTGCTCTGGGCCAGACTCTGCTTTAGGAAATGACTGTGCTGTCAAACAGGTTGGGCAGACCAGATTTTGGCTGCAAAAGTTTAATTTTAAAGGCATAAGTCCGATGTGGTCTGGGTTATTCTGCTTTATGCAAAAATATACATGGTAACTGCAAAATTATAAAACTCAGTAGGTGGAGAGATGAGGAAATAGCCCCAGTGTTTCACTTGGAAGGTAAAAGAGGAGGTACAGTACAAATCAAAGCCAGAAAATCCTGTCTATGGTTCAGGTTGGAAGGATCACCAGAGAAGTTTAATACTTGCAGGACATAGTGACAAACCAAAAACTTACTGGGGAAAACCCCAACACAACTCCTAATGTGGTAAATTAGGCCTCCTGCATCAGTTTTCCTTCTCTTTGCCTTGGTATCACTGCAATACAGAATTTTCCTTTCAGAGCTCCCCTGGATAAGGAAGGTACAAATTCTGAGGCAGATCCACCCCAGCAGCCCCTGTGGTGTCAGGGCACTTTCAGAGACAGGAGAACACTTCACAGCTTTGGAGGATTAAGTGGCACTAGGCTGTGGTTTTAATGGCCATGTTCAGACAATGTGCATGTGCCATCTTCTAAACAGTTGCAGGGTTTTTTATGACTAAGTCATAAAACTCTTAAAAATAAGATTTTGAAGTGGAAAGGCTGACATAGCCTGAACTGCAGGGTCAGAACAGTGTCATTAAGGGCTAATAGTATCTTTCATTTTGCTTTACAAGGCAATAATTTGCCTCCCAGAGGGATGAAGAACTGTAAAGACAAAAAATAATGCAAGACAATTATTATGGTAGCAGTTTTGAATTGTAAATAGGTTCCCTTCTAAATTTGATTTTTTTCAAACTGTTGTTTAAATAGGGTATGTTAAAAACTGATTAAATATACTTAAACTCCACCTATTTCTGATTCTGATAGCCACCTTTTCTAACATTCAGGTTTGTCTTCCCTTAAGAGCTCTTTTTCTTGCCAGTGAATAGTGGTGGGATAGGTCAGGCCCGGTTCTTGGTGCTATAATTCAGCCTTTGTGTTCAATCTGTTGGCTATCAGTGAGAGAGATGCTAAGCAGATCTCAGAGGAGGAGCCATCAAAAGCCTAAATCATTATCTTTTAGACAAAAATAGAGAGAACCTTTGTTTTTTTGAACCTGATTTGAATTTTGTAACAAATGGTCACAAGTTAAAATGGAAAATATTACAGTGTAAACATGTTTCTAATTTATGTGAGAGCAAAGTGAAGAATAGGCTGGAGATGAAGCAGAAGTCACACCATGCAGGGACCTTGTGGACAAGTGGAGGAGGGAAATAGTTGTAAATTGGTGGTGTGTCTTGCACTCCCAAATCACTCTCATCCTTTTAGGAATGGGATGGGAAACAGAAGATATTTGCAAACTCGTGGATCAGAACAGTTTTAAAACACCCAAAAACACAGTGGGTGTATGAGTCTTGAAGACAGCTTGGAAAATTAGATCTAATTTCTCTAATCATTTTGGGATTAGTGTTTTAGTGATACTTGCTGTGATTTATTTCTTCATTCCCGTTACTATTGCTGAATTCTGTTTGTCATGCTGTGTGATTGCACTGCTGATACATTATTGGGAAGGCAAGACCACAGCTCTTAGAGACAACTCATATACAAATTACTGCACTCTTGTTTTATTGTAATTCTGTGTTCAGTTCCTGGTGTGATACTGAATTAATGTTGATGGTTGCATTTACTTGCCCTGAGGATAGGCTAAAGGAAATGAAGATGCCATTTATGATCCTTTCAAACTCTGTATGTGTGGATCCAGTAAAGCATCTGGCTTCCAGTTTTCTGTGTTTTCATTGCTGCAACCTGACATGAATTATTATGAGCTAAAGTAATATATTCCCTGACATATTTCAGGCTTCTGAGGCATCTTCATGGTCATGAGAGGATGCACTAAAACTGTCAGGCCTATATTTGTCCTTTAACCTGTTTATTTTCTATCTCTGGAGGGATTTCAGAGTTGATCAAGTGTTGTTCATTTGGTAGTGGCCCCTGTGAAAGTTGCTGAAAGTTGTGAAAGCCCACACAGTTTATCCCCAGTCTGGGATACAGTAAAACAGGAACAGAATTTGGTTTTATTCAACTTGAGCTCTTGGAGTTTCTCTGCAGGGGCTTTACATGCCTGTGTCTTAATGCTGCATTCAACTGGACACACATTTCTCTCACTACTGAGTGTTGAAGGCACTATTGTCTATCTTAACTACTTTAATATCAAAGTGTTACAATGAAAGAGTCGTTAAATTATTACTGTTTATTCTGCATTGCTTCAGCTGGATAGGGTAAACTTAAAATAGACCTGAAAGTGCTCCATACCATTAAATTTTTTAGTTATAATCAGTGTCATGGTGTCCTACACCACATACTGAGATTTTCTTCCCATATTCAACCTCGTAATTGTTTGAGTGGATTTTTGCTGACTGATTGGACTGAATAATTGTTGAGAACTGCATTGGAAATGTTTGTCTGCTCTAAGTTTTCATATATTTAGTTCAAAATATGACATCTTCCCTCTGTGTTCTATTAAGTACAATAATAGTTGAAGTATATTTTTGGAGTATCAAGGACAAGTTTTTCTCTTACCTTCAAAAAGTTAAACCCCAGCTTTTTAGGGTGTTGCCCCCTTGCTCCCCAGACTTACTAGGCAAGGCTTCCAAACTAAAAAAACTGTAGTTTTGAAGTAAAGAACAGAATTGTCCATTTTTTTCTATACTAATGTAAAAATTTTTAAGCAGTTTTGCATGGGTATGGAAGAGTAAAATTTAGGAAGGAGAATGAAAAATGAAATTGAACTGAGAGCAGACAGGGTCGTTTAAGCAGTTAATAACAGAGTCCTGTTCCAGTGCTGCTGATAGAAAGCCCGTGCTGGTGGGCAGTGGAGTTCATCAGAGAGCTGTTGGCTACAAGCTCAGTGATGGATTCATCTGCAAACAATTCCCTCTTGTCCAGGATTCCACAGGGTGTAATGGGCCTTTGCAGGTGGCACTAAGTGACCCCCTGTCAGTTTTGCAGGGCAGGGCCTGGGGCAGGAGGAATATCAAGATGAAATGCATTCCTGCCTGTGTGGGAGCTCTCATCACAGGCTGCCTTTGGGGGATAGGCTACTGAGCAGACAAATGCAAAGGGAATATTCCTCTGCCTTCTTAGAAACCCAAAACAGAACCATGATCTGCTTCAGGTGTCTGCATTTGTCTTGGAAGCTTAAGGACTTGGAAGAGGAAGCCTTGATGGAAATGTGGAGGGCATGTGGATCCAGTAAATAAATTCCCAAAGTCTCAGGTTTTTTGTATTTTCATTTATTTCTAAGATAACCTTATAGATGGCCTATTTATACAAGTACATGTAAAAGTTTTTAATACTAGTTAATAGAGCTTCTTGCATCCTTGTGGGGTTTTAAAGAATTTTTGGCCTCCTTTGTTTGTATAAAATGCCTGGTTCTCTGGAATCCTACGACTGTATTACTTTGGTTCTTTTTTCTCCCAGATTTTTTAGTTGTATTGTCCATGCTTTAATAACAACTGCACAGGTGTTCCAAGAGCTCATTTCTTTTTAATATCTTCCATTGCAGTGGCCAAAAACTTGTGGTGTGTATTTAATTTCTAAATCTTGATGGCACGAAGAGCAAGTGCCATTATAAATTCATTCCTTGAACTAGATCTGTCTTTTTGTCTAAAATACAGTTCTTTTCACACATACACTTCTGTGTGCACACAGGTCTGTGCATGTAATACCTTGGAATTATAGACAGGAGTTTTTAGTAAACCACATAGGCATTTGAATATATTTTCAATGGTAATATTCCATTGGATGAGAACAGTTCTCAGCTGAGCTATGTTTAAACTGTTCAGAAAAAGAGAAATAAAAATTCTTCTGCTGTTTTTAAATTTAAGAAGGAAACCCATACAGCCATGATATGGATTGTACATATGTACAGTTCCCTGGGTTTGCTTGTTATGTGAAATGGATCCCTCTCTCTGGAAAGAGCCAGGATCTTTCCCATGCTTTGCCTTGGACTGCAGTTAGGGATAGCTTTACAGTGCAAAAGATCACTTGGCTTCCAAAAAAATCCTCTTTCTTGTTCTCAGTGCAACATAGAATGACCAGCATTTTTTACAAAGCCCCATGCTGTGGCTTCCCAGTAGAACAATGTGAAAAGATAAATTGCTTTTTCTCTTTCGAGGTCTGCAAGAAGGAATGGATTTCCCATGTGTTTACAATACTGTCAAAGTACTAAATCACTATTGATTTGAAAGAACGGAGGTTAATCTTAAATATCTGTAAAATATTACCTCAAGGTGTTACATTTCAAGGTAAAGTTTACATTATTCTTCTTTTTCCTGAATAGGCTGAGACTATTTTCCGAGAAATGTTTCCAACAGAGGAATTTTGCCCACCACCACCAAATCCAGAAGATATTATTTATGATGAAGATGAGATTGAGCCAGAAGAGGCCGGATTGAGTAATTCACCAGAGACAAAGCCTGAATCCTCAGCTGAGGAGAGCAGTAGTGGAGGTGGTGCTGCTGTTACAAAGGAGGAATGAATGAATGAATGAATGAATGAATGAATGAATGAATGAATGAATGAATGAATGAATGAATGAATGAATGAATGAACAGTGTTCTCTTAGTAGAAGAGGAGGTTGACCCAAACTAAGACATACGGGAGGAAGGGTAGGAAAAGGAGGTTTAAAACCCCCAGAGATGAGTTATTTGCTTTCCTTAGCTTGAATCGTCGTTTTTAAGTAGTTTCATTGATAGCTGAGGTAATTCTAAACAGTCATAGGTCCATCAGATCCAGGGGTTTTGTAGCTAAACAAAAAAATACAGAATGAAGCATCTGAATTTAAAGTGCTAAAATAAGATTCATGATTTATTGAGATGATTTGGTTTTGTTTTACAACTTGGAAAGAATCCTTCATTTTTTTAAAGAAGCAACAAGTCAAAACTAAGCAAAAGAAAAAAGTGCAAGTTTGTTTACCAGTTAGAAGATGATCTTCTACTAAAAATCCTTGGATTTCTGCTAATTAAACAGCTAAAGGTGATGCTCACCATCTGTCCTTCACAGTGGTCTTATGAATGGAATTTAAAGGCAATAATATTGACAGTTCTGGAGTGGCTTTGTTGTATGGTTTTGGAGCTGATGCCATAATGAAGTAGGAAATATAATCCAGGAGATGTTCCTCACATGGATCTATTTTACATTTAGTTTTTTTAATAAGACCTAACAGATGACACATTTTCACTAGTGACTTCATTTACTGGAGACAGGAAAACTGCAGAATTTAAACTTCATACCAGACTTCCCAACAAAATTCAAAGTCATAAATGGACCGTTCCTGTTACTAGTTTCCCTGGATTTGTTGCACTCTTTGGGCCTTTAGTAAGCCAATAGTTGCTTTTTGAAGTTTGGGGTCTGAGAAATTTAAGTGACCATTAACTGAGAGGGTTATGGTAAAGAGAAGGTTCAACTGATAATTCCAAAGGTTTGTATTGCTCCCACTTAACAGGATTAAAATTAGTGTGATAGCTGTAAACTATGCATTTTGTAATGATAAATCTTGAAGCATTTATACAATAAAATTTATTGAATTATTTATAAACCTGGTTTGTATGAAAAAACGACAAAATGAGAAAGCTGTTGTAAATAACCATGTTAAACTTGCACTTCTTCTGAACCATGCTTGAAATCAGATATGAAAAGTATTTATCATGTACCTAAAGATTTACTTTAAAATGCACACCCAGTAGATCAGTTGTATCTCTAGAGATCAGCAGGAGTTGATGAGTTGGGGTTTAAACTTCTTCATGAAGGTAGAGATTGTTCCAGCAGTGCTTAAATGCTTCAAGTGAATCAAAAATGCCATTGAGTCATGAACAGAGCACTGCCTGGCCGTGCCACAGCCAGGCTTCTGTACAGTCCCGTGGTGCCCGTGCCTGCCTTGAAACTGGCTCCAGGCCAGAAAGGGTAATTTATTTATTTTTTTACAGCATAACTGATACTGTTCTCTCTGTCCTGCATCGTACTCACTGTCCAGTTTGCATTTCAGGGTTAGTGTTTGCACCCTTTGTTGGGTAGGTACCAGTACGTGTGTGTCTGTGTGTGCATAATCCCAAAGTCCTCAGAAAAACACGTGGCTGGAATGTTCCCCATGTTCAACAACTGTAACCTCTGGATGCCTGTGATTGAGCAGTTATTTATATATATCTATCTATATTAATCAGCAGGCTGCCTCTTCATTTAGCTGTGATTTCTCTGTGTATTGGACAGCATGAGTGTATGGTGATTGTATTTAACATCTACAGATCTGTGGAAGAGCTAAGTGCAGGGACCTGTCCCTGTCTGTCTGTCAGAAATAGGGATCATAGTTGAATCTCTCATCTCTGTTTACAAGGAAATCGCTTGATGAAAATTAAAGGTTTGCTTGCAAGTGCATTGTCCTGTGTTTTCTTTCACCTTTTTTTCAAAGCACTTCATTTGTTAGGTGGGATTTCCTGAGAATTCTCTTGGCTGCTTTCAGCACGAGGACACCTGTAATTGCCAATACAGGTACCTCTGCTGTCAATTTTATATAAATTCATATCTGAGTGCTCTGTGTCCATGTGAAGCCAGGTTTGGAAATAGTGCAAATTTGATTTGAGATCTGATGGAATGATGTACAAGTTGGAGGCTATGGCTTTCCACTACATTGACTGCTTAAAAACTGTTTTCATGTCTCTTTCATAGGGTGAATGGAAACATTAAATGTTTTTCCTATGGTACTTGAGTACCCAATAGCTCACTTGCAGGAGCAGTAGATCAGACTGTTGATCTTGGTATTTTACAGAAATCATGCTCTGAACTGCTTTTTGTTCTTTCTTTAAATGATGTAAGCATGCAAAGTGAGGGTTAGGCTTATTTTAACTCGTTTTTAAGGCTTGTCATACAGGATGTATTCAAAAGATAACATGACTTTTTAAAAACTGGCAATTTATCTGTAGGATTATTAATAAATCAAGTTAAAGAAAGATAAGGTTAATTGAATTTTTAAACAAGTAGCTGTATTATCCTTCAAGCACCTTGGAGCTCATACAATATTCACACCTTTTTTTTTCTAAGGAGTGCTTTGATATGTTTGAATTCCCTTTTTAATGAGTACTTCCTTTTTAAGTTGGTTAATTGGATTAACCCTTAAGTTTCAAAGAGTCCATTTTATGCCATTTTCCCTTGGCTGTGGGACTGCAGGTGGTTACTGCTGCTTTGGAGATTTTCAGCCATGAAGCTGCTTCGTCTGCTTTTTCTGGTGATGATGCTGCTTAGGGCCATTTGACAGGTAATCATTAGAACTTGGCTGCTTGCAGACTGTGGGGTCTTTTCTCCTATCATTGCAGGGGGATTTATGTGGGCAACTCCTATTAATGTTAATGGGACTTGCATGTGTAAATCCTCCTTGCATCAATGGGAAAATTGACCCCTGAAACAAAATACCTGCATGTTAGACTTGCTGATTCAGAAACATCCAGGCACTGCCAACTCCTGTGTGGAAATGTGCTGGGGCACGAGCTGTTTCACTGGAGTGCCCTGGTGAGGATTTGGGGAATTTTCAAGATTTTCTCTTTTACATTGTATTTTATGTTTTCCATAGACTGATTCTTGTCAGAGTTCCTCCAATGATTCTCTTTATGTCGCTGGGAAATGCAGTTTCCCATTCTATACTCAGGAGGTTGCACAGCTCCTTGGTTTGGATTTCATTTTATTTTAGCCCCTTCTCTCTCTCCTCTAAACCTTTTTGCATCAGCAGTGTGGGTTGCAACAGCTTAATTTCAAGTATAATTTGCTAGTGATGTATTGATCAATGACAAGTGAGAAGTATTAATGTTCTGTTTTCACACAATAAGAGACTGGGTCACTTACAATCAATAATCTCTTCTGGATAAAGGATAAAATTAATTTCCTTAACACTTGTACGTGTGCTTCAATACCTTGGCAGTACAAATGAGAATTACTTTTTTTATCTGTGGGTAAGTTTATTCATTCTGTATTGTGTATGTTGTTGCTCATACACAGTTACTCAGTCACTACTGTAGATATTCTGTATAATCTCTGCAGTGCATTTTGGGGTTTTGCTTATCTGGTGATTTTATATCAGTAGCAAGTCAGTCCTTGGATGTAAAAAGTGTGTTGTGGTACTACCCTAAACTGCTCCAGAGATCTTTCCTGGCTTTTCTGCCATAATGAGTGCTCTCCTCATCAATTAATTATCAATAAGCTCTGCAGATTCTGGTGGGTTGTCTTCTGTTAACGTCCTTTTTAAATTATTTCTGAAGATTTTATGCCTGCCATTAATACAGTTGCTAATTTTCTGACAAGGGGAGCAATTTGCTGAGATCACATCATGAAATAGTTGATCTGTGTGTTTGTCTACAGTTCCTAACACTTTTTCTCCAATGTGTATATATATGTGTATTGTATGACAAAATTACTAATTCCTGGAAGCTTATCACTTAAACTTTTGCACTTAAATAACTGTAGAATGTCCAAAAATTAGAATTACCTGCATTGACAGAATTGTCAAAAATACGTGGGAGAGTTGTGGTGGCAGAGCAATTGCCTGCATTCCTTGGCTAAGTAATAATGCCAATTATCTGTGGGAAGATGTGGAACTGGCTGTGACTCTGGAAGTTTGAGACACTGATATCAAATATTCATTTATTGCAACCCAGTTTAACAGTAAGCTTGCTGCAGTGATCAGATGGAAATGTTAGCTTAGGTGTAGGATTTCAAGAACTTCTTTAATGTGATGAGAGGTCGGCATAGGAGGATTCTTTGAGCTGTAGAGGTGAGTGGTAGGAAATGGTCAGCCATGTGGAATTCATGTTGTCAGCCTCATCTCCAGCAACAAAATAACTCGTGGTGGAAATAGAGCTTATTAGCATTCCACCATTATGTTTATTTACAGGCTGCCAGTTCCTGTTTGTAAGAGTGAATGGTTCTTGAAAATCTGGCTGGGGAGCCCAGCAGGAGTGGTGTAAATCTCACTGACATCTG
Organism: Lanius collurio; assembly: GCA_020086605.1. NCBI lineage: Eukaryota > Metazoa > Chordata > Aves > Passeriformes > Laniidae > Lanius > Lanius collurio. Next base: position 3,687,397 of record JACBWW010000045.1, on the reverse strand, counting down.
AGATTTAGAAAGTTGACAGTGAAGTATCAGGAAGATGCAGTTGTTGACTGCATGAGAGTTCTGATCAGAGGGGACTTTAATAGAAAATACTCTTCCTGTCACAATTCCAACAGACAATTTATTTTACACTACTTGCATACATTGACAAATGAGATGGAAGGTATCAACCTAAGTGTATATCAGACCCAGGTGTATTTGACTAAACAATTCAGGAATAGAACACCCACATTTGTAGATGGAGGTTTTCAGGATCTCATACTTCCTTCTGAAGTGCCACCCCGTAATTCATTTTATATTTGGGTCTCTGGAGAAGGCCTCAGTGCTGTTCCTACATTCTGTAGGGTTAAGACTTAAGGAAGTGAGGCAGGCCAAGCCTCTGGACCATCTGCCCTCTGAAACAGAGCCGGTTTCTCTGCTGGCATGACAGCAGTTGGTGTCAAACAAATGCACCTTCAGCTTTTAGAGGTGCTTTTGTGCTGCTCCAGCTTCAGGAAGTCCTCATGAGCTCTGTCTCACTCCTTTTGGTCTCAGCTGGTCTGGGAAATGCTGCTCTGTTGGGAGCGATTGCTGGCTCGATCCTGGAGCTGAGATCAGTAGTGGTGGAACACCTGGGCCATGCTGTACCAGTCTCCAGCTCGTGGGCACCTCAAAACCTCTTCACAAGCCATAAAAACAAGTGTGGGTTTTGCTGAGCTGGAGGTCCAGACTGGGGAACAAGTTTTTAACCACTGGAAATTTGAGTCTGAGAAAGGACACAAGAGTCTTCTCTGAAAAACCAAAATATAAAAAAATCTCAGATCCAAACCCTCCTGGGCTGTTTTAGACTCTGTGTGCATAAGAAATTGTGCAACAGCTAATGCAGAATTCTGCATCCATTCTGCCTCAAACCCAAGCATATTTCTGGAGCTCACCCAAGGGAAAGCCATTTAATCATGATGAGAGACCAGCTGTCAGCCCAATGCAAGGAAACAGTTCCCTGCTCTGGGAACTTTTCCCTAGCAGGAAAATCACTGCAAGTCATGGTTGATTCCTTTGTTGTGAATAAATTATCCAGTGGATTCAGCCTTTTTTTCTTGTGCAAAATTTGTGTAAGCCCTAGCTAAGTACATTCAGTGAATTTTTTTTAGACTGTAGATTGTCCAGGAGGAATCCACTATGGAATTCTTACAGCAATTTATTAGCTTAAGTCATGGGGTATTCCCCTGCTCCATATTTGGATGCTGAAATAATACATAATAATGAATACACCATTTTTAAAATCACATCAGACATTTTTAAGACAGAAAAAATGACTTAATGAAAAATATTTAAAAATCTACTCTTAAGGAAGCCACCGTAAAATGACTTATTTTGGTGACACTTGTACATGATGTATTTTCTTTCCATCAGTTTTAAGCCAGAAAACATTTTGATTCCTTGCCAGACTCTCAGTCTGATTCTAAGTGAAAATATGAGTATGGTAAAAGCCAGCAGCCCTCTGAGTTGCATTGTGAGGATATTCCTGTCTGCTGAGGGGTCACCTGACATGCACATGTCTGAAGGCACATGCACGAGTGCCATGGTGGGGCAGGGCAGGACTCACATGAGGGGTGGCACCAGCCAGCAGTGGGTTATGGACCCACTTGGCACTCCAGGAAATGGATGTATTTCTTTGGCTCTGGCACTGCCTTCTTCACTGAACGTGCTTGAGTCATTTCCCTTTAATGCTGTAGTAAAAACGTGTAAAATGGTGACAGGTATTTTCTGAAGCCTTTTGAGAGGTCAATGAAATATAAAAGTAAATGTATTTGAGAAAGAAAATGAACAGTGGTAACGATAACTGTAAAAATGGAGAGCAGGAATATCTCAGTAGAGGGGCAAATGATCTGAGGAAAAAATTCAATGTAACTGCTGTAACGTGACAGGGATAGCAGATGTTTTGTTATTCAAGTCCCTTGTTCCATCCCTGACATTTCCCATGTTTCTCAAGTGAGGTTTCACCAATCAGCACAAACTCTTTGTTTACTGCTTAATAAAAATTACAAAATTATCCTTATTTTTTGAAATCATTTTCCGATTATGCATATTTTGCTGGCAGATTGTAATGCATATTGCTTCATTGTTTAATTAGGACTTAATGCTAATATCATTAACATTCTAGTCGATAATTCAGCAGGTTGCCTATTTATAGACGTAATGAAAGTCATAACTTTTGGTAGTGAAGTGCTTCTGACTGTGCTATTAAATTAAAAATAAACTTACTCTAACCTGACATTAGCTTTCAGTTTCATTGTCCATGGTTCAGTGAGTCTGAAAAATGCTGCTGCATGCACTAAACATGAGGGGTTTTAATGATTATTTTTTTGGTAGAGTTTAACTCATCCTTTCCTCTGAGAGAAAAAAAAAAAAAAAGAAGTAGATTAAACTAAGCAATAATCTCAGAAAACTCTGAAGAGAAGTTTGAAATAGTATCCTTGAAAAGAGTATTGGGATTTGCAACACTGAAATTAGGTAATTGGAAGCTTGTCCAAATTTTATTCTGTGATACTGCTTGTAAATCAAGTATTAGACAGCACTTCACCCCTCAGTTTCTTACCACAAATATGGATGTGTGCTTTATTTGTGGTTATAAAGTGCAAAATAACTGCTGGATTTTGTACTCCGTGTAATCCCTTTAGTATGGACAATGAATTCTATGGATTTATTTCTTCATGGCATTTCTCTAAGCATTTGTAAAATATTATTTGCATAAATAATCTTTTATAATAATCAAACAAAAGCAGTGAGTTACATACCTGTCACAGACTCAGTAAGCACAGCCCTATTTTGGATAACATTTCACTGTTATCCTTAGATCCTTAACTTCTAAATGCAGTTTATATACAGTGACCAGATCATGCACATTCTTATTTTGATTCACCTCTTTACAGCTTGAATTCTGTGTATTTGGGCCTCATTTTGTAAACTTTGTAACATGTCCCAGTTTAATTCAATAGGTCTTGTTATTGTTTGCTTTGGGCTCTCTATCTTTGAGTCAAACATCATCAAGGAGGTTTAATGGTGCCAGGCCAAGAGTAATACTGGAGTCATAAGTGGGAAGTAAGAGAAAATAAGGAAAATTTTAAGTCCTGCTGGTCCCCTCCTTCACATGCCCACAGGGAGTGCGTGGTGAGGGGGACTAAAATCTGAGAGGTGATGAAATGGTTCCTGCTTGCAGCTTTGCAGTTATGGATGGTTTGTTCTCTGGCCACAGCTGGACAAGGGGAAGGGGCTGTTGGGACATCGACCTCATCTTGCTCTGGGACAGCTAAATGCAGCTCTGGATGTGAGTGTCAGAATTCTGTGGAGTTCAGAGGAATATGAGGTGAGTTTTGAGTTCCTTCTGGGCACTTCTGTCCTGGGGATTTTGCAGAGAAGGCCAACACTAACCGAGGTAAGGAGATTGTTCTGTGGGCTCCATGCTGGGCTCTGCAGGACAGCTCATTCTCTGCTGGAGCCTGAGGTGCAGAGCTGATTCTGGTTGGGGTCCTGGGTGCTCTGGTGGCTTCACACTGCAGGGCTTAAACCTTGTCTTCCTGATACCAACAGACACTTCACTTGTAAAGCCACTTGGAAAGGTTTTTAAAGGATTATTGGAATTTTTAGATTACCACAAATGAATTCATTCTCTTTTACAGAATTGAATTACAGCATCTTATCTGTTGCTACTGTATTAATAAAATGTCTGAAGCCAGCCTTAAAGCACGGTTCCTTTGTGAAGAGACTTTAAGCAGGAAGGATTTTTCCAAGATGGGTGTTTTTCTCTGAGTAATGTTGCATACAGAACTGGAGATTGCTTCTTCTATTGAATTGCATAATGAAAAATCAATCAGTTTAATGGTTGACAAACTTTGACATTCAAATAAAAATGTTGCTGGTATTTTCATAAAGACCTGTAGGCATGACTAGATTCTGCAGCTTTAATTTATGCAATAGTGAATGTCTGCCAAAACATTGTACAAACGACTGTATAATGAGGCAATAATAACCATGAGGAACGGAAGGAAAGCGAACAGAGGCCAAATCTCTCTGTTTTTACACATTATATAATTTCACAAAGCCTTTCAATGTAAAATATGTTCCTATGGCTTCCTTTTCAACACCATGTTCTGTTTTGAAAGCAATTGCTCAAAATCATCAAAACAGATTTATCCAAGACTGTTGTGTAGCATCAGATGATGATGTTTTCATTTTTCTATGAGGTGGTGGTTCTGACTGTTTGGGGATTTTTATTTTCCTTGATTCATAGGAAAGAGAAATCCCAGTAAGGGAAGAGGACACCTTCATTCCTCAGTGATTTCTGGTTTTGGTGTGTGTTGAGCACAGCACTGGGAGGAAGCTTGGGGAGTGCTGGGCTCTGCTGCCTTTGGGCACTGCCTTCCCCCAGCACCAAGCACCATCAGCCTTGCCCAGCCCTTGCAGGATTTCCAGGGTCCCTTAGCCCAAGGGATTCATTCTGCCTGCAGTCCCCTTCCCTTGGCTCTTCCCTTGGCCTGTGCCTACATCCTCCTTGCAAATTCCCTCTCTTGTAGCAAGAGATCTCAAACTGGGAGACTCAGGAGAAGCAAAGGCTGAATTAAGAACTGCTGTCTCGGAGATCCTGCTGTTGTCTGGAATTTAATACAACTAAAGTAGAATTCTGTTTACCAAAATTAATTCTTTTCCACCCATACCCTTGGATTCCCAAGCATGGCTGGCAGGTGAAGGCAGTGAGGTTTGGCTGGGAGATCTTGTTGGGCTCTTTTGTTGTCTTGTGTCCTTCAAGATAGTGACTGTGTCTCTTTCTGTTGCAGTAATGTCCAATAAATATTATATTAAATAAGGTGCCAAGACTCACATATTATTCCTGCTTAAGTTTGCCTTTTCTCAAAGGAAATAATCTTTCTCATGTCAGGAGAGTATTCCCTTTTCTTTCCATGGGATTCATGATAATTTTGCTTCTTTGCCACCTTTAATACTCTTCTGATTTTTAGCTTGATATGATGACTGATATTTAGTATCTCTCTTTTATAACTTTCAAAAGTAAATTGAAGAAGTTGTTTGATTTCCCTATGGAACAATTGGAGCACAGATTAAAGCATTGTTCCCATTTTATTATTTTAGCTCAAATTAGAGATAAGTTACTCTATACCTTTGATTTTTGTAGTAATTTGTGTGAACTGCCAGCATTTCTCTATCAAGAAGTCTGCAGTATTTTTTATTCAAGAACTTCCCATTCCCAGGGATATTAATGCTGAGATGGAATCTAGAATGGATATTCCCAAGTGTAAAAGGGTTTGGATTGGGTTTGGTTTTGTGTAAATGTAACTGGACATATTTGTGGGGACAGCATTTCTTTCCCTGTTCTACACGGGGTTGAACTCTTAAATTGTGATTTAGAGAAGAGGCTGGTGTCAAATGCCTGCATCTCCTTTGAAAATTACCCCTAAAATTATTCTGTCAAATGAAGTGATGAACACAGAATAAATTCTGGCTTTTTGAATGGACTCAGAGTTGCTCAGTTGCAGATGTTCTTCTGCAGACAGTTGGTGGGGAAAGTCCTTTACCTCACATGGTGGATCTCTGAAACTCTCAGGGAACCAAGAGCTACAGAGTACAAAACTGTCAGTCAAAAGGCCAAACCTCTTCAATTATATGGTTATATAATTTACATTAAATATCAAGCACTGCACTTAGTAAAACTCAGAAATAAGACTGATAATGCTGATCTACAAAATGAGTCTGTTTCATGGAGGTATGGAGGTTATGCAAAATATTGGTGAACAGAGGCTGCTGCTAGCTTTAAGTTTATAAAATACCCAATGCACCAGCAAATAAGCAGTGGATATTTCAGATGCTGGATGAGTTTTCAGTTACTTTTCCTTAGTGCAGCAGTTGTAGGTGTACTCAGTAAGCTTTCTGTAATGTCAGACAGTGATTAGTTATGGGAAAAATGAGTTGCAGTGGGTTTTTTGCATATCACCATCTTTTTTTGTTCATTGTTAAAATGTCAGCTTAATTTTCATATTAAAAACACATCCTAATTGCATTTTCAGCCTAATGGGCTCCTAGGTGAAGAATTGCTTGGATTTTACTTCAGTTTTAGTTTGGCTCAAATTAATATTTTATTTATTGAAAATTCAGAGACCTGTGGGAGAAGGAATCTAGCTTTCAAATTGTGCCAGAAGATATGCAGAACTTATATTTGTTTCTAAACACAGCTTCAATTTTGGCAAGCCAGCCTAGGCTGCTCTAGAGGTAATGTTTAAGTTGGAGCTTCCTAACTAAAGAACCAAGTAATTAAACATGTAGCCACAAAACTTTCTCACTTCTCCTGACTAAAGCATCCTTCCTCAGCAATAGAACTCAAACAGTTTGCTAACCTCCAGCACTTATGTCAGCAGCAAAATTGAAAGTATTTTTTGTCACCTGCACTGCTGTCAGCAGAAAGAAAAAAAAAAAAAAGTAGAGGAACATAATTTCAGCACTAACATAAGTATCAGAATGATTTACCTGTCTGTTCTGCTTCACTTTCATCTCAGCTTTCAGGGCTTCATTCATCAATCTTTTATTTACACACGCATATCTCATTTTTACACAATTTCTCTCTCCCTGACCAGATGGCTGCGTTGGCTGCTCGGTGTTCATCAAAGGGAAGGAGAAAACACACGGATGCCTCGTGTCAGCTGGGGAGGATTTGGGTAACTCTGCTTTTCAGCAGCTATTTTGTAGGTATCCACAGAATGAAAAAGAAAATGTAGACGTTTCAGGAAAATAACAGAAAACTCTCAGCCTTTAAAATGCATTACTGACTTTTATCTAGCTGCAAATGTTACCTCTCAGTCAAGGCACCAGGTTTGCCTTTTCAGGGGCAGAAATTTAACAGGAGTATTATCAAACAGAAAGCTGGTCAAAGGAGAAAAGTAGTTCTTAAAAAAATGAGGAATTATTTTTATTTTTTTAAATTTTTTTAATATTCATTTATCATAAGTGCTGTAGTAGTTCCATTTATAACTCACTTATAGTACCCATTTTATCTTTATACAATTCTGGTTTTAGCACAAACTCAGAGACTTGGTTTCCAGTGAGCTTTTCTTGGAATGTATGCAACTTTTTAGGAACAAGCTTGTTCTAGTCATAAAGTGCTTTCAAATCTTCCTCTAACTTTTTACCAAATTGCCATTGCTTAATTTCACATAACCCATCCTGCCTGCAGTATTTCTAACAATATTTTGTTGCATTCTTAGCTTCTTAAGGGCAAATCCCACAAAAGCTCAGCCTATGGAATTTAGCTTTAGTGGGATTCACTCAGTTTTGCAGCTTGTTCAAAGTTTAATAGACACAGAGAAAGAAATATTAGTAACTGTGTTTCCATTTTTCACGAGTCTCATAATTGTAAATTAGGAATTTTCCAAGTGTGTGTTTGTTCTTTTTCTCCCAGACTCAATTTCTAATTTTCACTTGATAGTAGGGTTTGTGAGAATTACTTATATGTTAATTAACTTTAGGAATCCCAGACAAAGAATAGAAAAGAAAAGGTTTGTAGGGAATTCCAGTCCTTTTGACAGTCAGTGTTTTGTTGTGGATGACAGGTATCATTAAATGAATTTTATCTCATTCTTCCAAATTCATGTTCATAAAGACAGTTCCTTTGCACAGGTGTAATGTGTATTTTAGGTGCAAGTTGTGCTACAGCACAACAAATGAGCAGAGGATTAGGAACAGAGTGTGTAAAATGGATCTGAACCAGCTCCGAGCCCTCACACAGGAACCAACAGTGGGAAATACCCTTGGAAAGGCAGCTTGGCTGCCAGGCTGGAAAAGGATAATGTCCTCAATATTCTTATCAATAATGTAACATAAATATTGCAATACCACTCTGAACATTTGCCACTGACAAAATGATTATGGCTTAATCAGCATGGACAAGGACAGGGCCATTATGCTCAGTAATACACTGGTAATGGGAGCATGGCCATTATAATGAGCTATGTGCTAATGCTGCTGCAGCCCAGGCTGCTCTGGAGCACAGGCAGAGAGCTTCCAGCCACAGCATGGACACTGTCCAGGCACAGAGTGACTTTGGGAGGGCTTTAAAAACAGTGGTACTAAATGACTCAACACAACCTCCCAGCAAATGCTGTGCAACGTAGGATAAATGAAAAAATAATATGGAAGTTGTTTTTGCCCTGGCGAGGCCAGGGAGGTTTAATTTTTGATTCTTTTCTGCAGTGTTTTCTCATTAATTCTGGTATTTAAATCCTAAACAGTGCCAAAGAATTTGGAGGATGTAGAGAAGAGCTTGAAGTGTAAGTCAGGCTAATGAAACACCTGTACATCTAAAAAAAGTACTTATAGGATAAACTGTTTGCCTACAAATAACTTCATTGGCTCAAGGGACTGTTTGCTAAAGCCCCTTTGATGCAAGCACAGCAAGGACTAGAACCTCCAGCAAAGTCAGCCCATCACTGAAAACTCTGAAGAAAGTAACCAGAGAAAGTGATGGCTTTTCTTTCTCAAAAAGTCCTCAAATCTGAATTTTGCCCTACTGTGAAGTAGGTGAGTCCAGAGAAGGCTGTAACAAACTGCTGCACTTAAAGTCTGAAATTCTGTGACTACAATTTGGAAATCAGAACAGCTCATTTAAAGTGAATATCTGCTCTCAAAGTTGAAAGTGTGAGGTAATTCTTGGATATTATTGCTGTGACTACAGACCTGTGTTTTAACTGGTTAAATTGCAGCAAAGTAATAAGAAGAACAGAGCCCCCAAACAGAGGGGTCCTGGGAGAAATTGGAGGGGTCAAAGGGAAAATGCCCAAACTGTTTGCTGAGGTGATTTCATCTCTTTTCCAACAACCTACAAAACTGTTTTTACTTAGATTGGGGAAGAGCTGATGGACATAAAAGAGTGCAAGAAACTGAGCAGCACCGAAGGAGATTTGATGTTAAATGAGAACCAGGAGACACTGAAGTGAAGCTAAACTGAAACACAGCCCTCTCTTCTCCTTCTTGTCCTTCTACTGACATCACCAAAAGGAGTAAGCTCTGCTGAAACTGGAATGTAAGAGAAATATGCATTTAGATCACTTATTGGATTAATATTTTTAGCAGTTTTTTATCTACTGCTGATGATGTGTTTTGGCTCTGAGGATTACTTTGTCATTTTACACCATTTAATATGTATTTCCAGGGGAAAAAAATTTCAAATGCTGAGATGTTGTCAGACCTGAATCTGGATACATAAAAAATTATGGCTCAGGGCTGAAACTTCGAGAGAAATGCAAAGTTCTCTGAATTTGAAAAAATGGGGGAATAGAGGTTGCAGTTGCCCAGTGTCAATTATGTCATTTCCCTTTCAAATTGTCCATACTCTTGATCTTTTTGACTGACATCGAAATTCTGGAACCCCAGGTTCTTGGTTTGCCTTTCTGTACAAGCACTTTTAAAGTTCAAAATTAAAAAGAAAACAACGACTGCAGCTCTAGTTGAAAATAATCACAAGGTCTGACTGTGACATCTTAACTGCATCTATTTTTTCACATCATTTCCATGGGAAGAATGTTAAAAAAATTACTAAAGCAAACAAACAAAAGAACCCCACAAGTTTTTGTAACCTGTGTTGGAGAAATGAATTTTTCTTTCCTACTCCTGCTAGAACTGGACAGTAGTTATAATACATGGACTTTGGAGTAGAGGTATAAGAATTTGGAGCACTTCCAAAGGCTCTTTCTCCCAGCAGAGATGTAACAGACCATTTTCGAGTCCTCCTCCTCCCCTGTATGCAGAGAACACTGCCATCTGCAGAAAAAAGGGGAGCTTTGTTACACCTGAAGGCAGCAAACAGCTGAAAATCCCGAATCCCCCAGGTGACAAGGGACACATTTCCCAGGGGCAGTGTAATAGGCTGTGAGGACAGCAGGGCATCACTTACAGGCGAGCAGGAGAGCTGTGATTTCCTTGATGGAGTGTCCTCAGCAGGGCATCTCGGGGGCCAGGGATGCTGCATGCTAACAATAACTATCTTTCTGAGGCTCTCAACTGCCCTGAAAATGAATATGAGCCCTTGCAGCATAGAGATGAGGAACTTCAATTTCTGCTGAATCATTTTTCTATGTCCTGGAAGAGAATAGCCATGATAGATGCACTGCAGTGAAAGAACAGGAGCTTCTGGAGTTCCATGCATATCAACAAGTTCCAAAACTGCCATCCCTCTATCTTTATTATTATATAAAAGCTATCAAAACTCAAATCTCTCCTCTCCCACCTCCTTCCAACATCATGGGGCTTAACACATGGCCTCGTTTGTTAGTTTGATGTGTTTGTGGAATGCTGCTGTTGGCACAGGTGCTGCACACTTGCAAACCTCATAAACAGGGCTGATACCCCATTCTGGGGGGGAACACAACTCCATGAGGAGGCTGTGACCTGCCCAAAATCACATGAGCTTCAGGTGTCTTGGGGATCAGATTTACCACTGCAAAACCATAAAATGAAGAATTCTCAAGGCAAAAACTGTCGAAGTAAAATTGTATGTGGGAGGGAAAAGCAAGTGACTGTTCAGGAAGGTGGCTGTAACTCAGGTCTGAGCATCGAGGCCCAGATCTTCATCCTGCTTTGAAACCTCAGCTCAGCATCCCCGCTGTGCCAGGGAACACATGGAAAGAGAAACATCTAAGTGACAGCAAACAGAAAATGAAGATGCTCCTGCTCAAGACAGGCCTTACAGTTTACAGAGTTCACTTCCATCTTGGCTCAGGAATAATGTTATTTCCAAATGTGTTTTGGGAAGCCAGCAAAGTTGTAAGGACACAGTGGAATAAAGGGAGGATGGGGCAGGTTCCCTGCAAGGACAGACTGAGGAGACCAGAACTCTGCTTGCCAAAGGAACACACCAGGCCACCCAGGGGCTTTTCTAACCAAAATGATTAGCTTGAAGAGATGTAGGATTTTTGAAGAATGATCTAAAACCTTCCTAAAAGCGAATTGGTACAATAGCAGATATTAGCAGTTTTTATAGAGATGCATAGTTCTATGTCCATATTGACAGGATCCTTGTTCCTTGTGCTTTCTGTTGGCAATGCCTTTCACAGATTCTTTATGCCTTAGTTTTAAGAAGAGTGGGGGTTTCTAGATTTAAATGTGCTTCAATTTTCTGCTTCTGTTCTGAGAGTAAACAGAGTAAACACTTAATTTGCTTTCTTAAATGTTCCCTATGCTATCTATCATTATTGTCTTGCATATCTTGACTAAAGAAAAATGTCCTATTTTTCACTCCTGTTTTTTCATAGTTTTGATCATTTTTTTTTTTCTCTTCTGCAAAGCCCTTTGGTCTGTTCTGTCCATTTTGTTTTTCAAAGAGTGTGACCAGAAGTACAGATGATTGAGGGAGGGAGCTGTTTCACTCATTTCTAAGATAGACTCATAATAACATATCTTCTGCTAGCAGAATAAACTCGTCTGGCTGAGGAAAATCCTTAAAATTCCCAAGAGTGCTTTGGAAGTGCTTGATTTAGTGTTCTTGGTGGGTTGATAGCAGAGTTTGCATTAACTTCACCCTTCCCCTTCGGCTTTTCCTTAGCTTCTCTGTTTAGATGAGGATTTTCCAGGGATGTAAAGGACTTTATGGAACCTTTGTCCCATTGAGTTTCAAACCCCACTGGACTCCTTTGAAAATCCCATTCTTATTGAAAAGCATTTCTCTGGATGTTTAGAGAGCTCTTTAAATTCAAAAGAATTATTGTAAACAACTTTCTTTTAAGGATTCATTCAGGATTTGGGCCCTTACTTATAAGTAGGGATGTGTATTTTAACTCCATTGCTTTCAAATGGAAGAATTTATTTTCATTTTAATATTGAATACTGTGACCATTGAAGTCAATTGTACAGGGATGGTTGTCATGTCTGGAGGAATTACCGAAAACATCTGGGAGAAGACAGAAGATTTTTCACACTTATTAATTCTATAAATTACTGTCAAGGAGGGTCATGAAAACAACTCCACAAAAAGCTCAAAGTGAGCCAGTGGTGATGGTCCAGAACCTTCTGTGGGCTGAGGCCAAGGGGTCCCATCCTTCCCATTCCCACCCTAATTACAACCTATACATTTTGTAAATCTAATTCAGGTAAGAGTCAGGAAAATCAACTTCCACTTTCCTGCTGTGTTTTATACTGCTGGAGATTTTTAATCTTCTCCCTTTATCAAAGGCAGACTCAAGTTGCTTCACCTCTAGACAAGAACTCCCAGTTTTTCCTCTTCTTGTTCACTAAACAATCAGATTCCTTGGCAAAGCTAATATCCATCACTTTGCCTCATCTGGATAGGAAATAAGTGTGGAATTTCCAGAAATATCATGCCCAAGAGACCTGGTAGGAGAAAACAAAAAGGATTTCTGCTGAAACCCCAAGCCCAGTTAGGTATGCAAGGCTGCATCTCATTTCTGCAGGCAGTTGCCATGACTATGGAAGTGCATTGGATAATTGCAGCAGCAATGACTGCTGGCATTTGCACACACATTTATCCAATTAGGATGTGCAATCAAAGTAATTTCATGCACAAATTAGCTGCACAATTGTGCATGCCTCCTGCACATGTAATTGTATGCCTAATTGGTCTGAAAGTCTTGTTCACAAAGTGTGTCTTGATTTTTATTGTAATATGACATAAAAAATAGTTTCATTTGCAGAAATGCAAATTTGGTATGATGTTAGTGTTTAGAAATAACTCCAAGTTCTCTTTACAGGTTTCACAAAATAAACATTTCTCTGTGGGCTACCTGTAGGCAATGTGAGCTCACAAAATTAATGACAGATGAAAATTTAACTTGCTTTGAGTTTTTGCTAATTATAGCCTTAATAAATCCTATAAATACTCTATCATTTGTGTAGAAATAGGCCCACAAAATTGGACTATTTTTGTTCCTTCTATGCTACATATGAAAAAATTAATACTATAGTAGGAGTCCTTGTATGGAAACATTCTTAAAATATTGCCATGGTTTTATATTAGGAGAAAATTTATTAAGCAATATGTTTAATTCATATAAGCATGAAAACCCTATAGAAAAAATAAATCTGGACTCCGTGGAGGCATAATTTCATTTGATACAATAATTCAACATCTGATGATGTGCTTGAACCAAGGCTTTGGTAAAAGTGAGTTTATTTGGTTTATAATCATATTTACTGACATCATGGGGGTTTAATCTTGATTATAACAAGGAACTCAAAAGCTTAAGAAGGAAGCCCTATTTATATCATTTTTCCTAATTTCTTCTGTTCTTCTTCTCCCTCACAGTGGTGAGTTCTGACCAGGCTGTGTAAGGGAAGCAGCTGCCCCGCTCTGCCATGGCCAGGGACATCTTCCACTGTCCCAGGCTGCTCCAAGCCCTGTCCAGCCTGGCCTGGGACACTTCCAGGGATGGGGAACGTGCCAAACCCTCCTTCAGTAGCTCCTCACTGTGCTCTGTACCTACAAACGAACCCTAAAATACTGCAAATTCCCATATGGGAGTCTCTTTGCTTCCTCAAGGAGGGTGAGCAGCTCTCTCTATCCGGCACTTGCAAAGCAAAGAACCAAACCCAGCAGCAGGAGTCGGGGTTTAGCTTTTGTCTTCTCCTGGAGCACATTTAGATTATAAAGTGTTCTCACTCTGTAAAGCCACTGTTTGCAGCATGTAGAGAAAGCTTAGTTGCTGACCTTCCGTTCTCATTACTTTTTAAAATAACACACAGCAGGAATCCTCTCAGTCATGCAGAGGAGGAGTTTTGCTCATTTGCAGCAGAAAATCCCCACGGGAGCCGCCTCTATCAGCGCCGAGGGTGCTCCTTCAAATGAGTCTCCTCCCTCCCCTGAAGGTACGGAGCAAATCCTATTTCTTTTTGCTTTTTAAAGCACATCGGGGAGTGCTTTTCGCAGCCAACCCCGGCCTGCTCGCACGGGTACAGCCTTCTAGCAGCAGCCTCGGAGCAGGCTCGGCTCCGCAGCCCGGGAGCGGCGGGGAGCGCGGCGGGGCGGGGGCGGCTCCGTCCTTCGGCATCCCGGGGGATCCCTCCTCCAGCAGGGCTTTGGGCAGGCAGGCACCAGCAGAGAGAGCTGTTCTCTCACTTTCCCACCAGCGGCGAGTCTGACGTCACCCATGGAAATTGGGGTTCCCACGTGATTTGATGGATTTCTGACTCCGGCAGTGCTTTGGACGTTTTATGTCTGAAAACACAGCGTGCAAAGGTGCCGCAAATGTCCAGGATACTCAGCGTTTGCTCCAGGATTGAATTTGAACGTGACTACTCAGACACTTGGAGGTTTTATATGCATTCAAAGGCAGAAATTCTGTTTCTGTAAATTCAAATAATCCCACCAAGATTGACTTTAAGACATATATTTTAATGAAAGTAATTTTAGCATGTTTTATGGATTTTGCTTATCTTAAAAATTGTGATCCTTGCCATTAGTTTCCATTCTACTTTGGAAGATCAGATTAATTTTTAAAATATAATTTCAAATTCTGATATCCTTGCAGCTTCTTAGGCTGGTTTCCATGTACTCGTATAAATCAGGATGCACTGAGCTGCAGTTCCTTCTCTTTATTACTGTCCTATTCTGTTTCCTTTTTCTTTCATGGTTCCAGCAATCCAGCACATCCTTTCCCCCACCTTGCCCACACTCTGTTTTCAGTCTCCCTGCATTCATCTGTGGCTTTCCCTCTTGCACACTCCTTGTTTCCGGGCTCTGACTCTTGCTCTCTCACCCAGCCTGCCCTCTGTGCCATTTCCCACCCACAAGGACCCTCAATCTGATGTATTCTCTCATCTCCACTTCCACATCCAGCCCCACGTTCCTCTCTACCCTCTCTTGCCACATTTCCTAACAACAGCTTTGCTTTCTTTGAACCCGGAGGGAAACAGCACCGCGTTGGTGAAGGGTGTGTGGTCTCAGTCCCAACAAAACCACAGGGACAGAGGCACATCCCCCGAGCCAAAGGCTCACAGAAGACCTGTCACAGTTTGTGATAAGCCAAATATTGACACCGAGGCTGGTGGTGGAGGTGGCAGTGTCTGCACACCCTGCACAGCCCCCGTGGGGACGAGGATTTTCTGTCAGTCAGGGGATGGAAACCAGACCTGTGACACCAAACTGGATTCCTTCCCATCCACTTCCACAAGGGTTCCCATCCAGCCTCCCAGTAACCTCATTTGTAAAATGGGGGAACAATACCTGCTGCCTTTGTGTAGTTTTGCTCCATAATTGGGTCTTTGAAGGCTGGGCTTTGGGCTCCCTCCTGGAGCACCTGGCCCTGCTGAAGGTGTTTGATGGGGCTCTTTGTCTCTGTCTCTGCAGTCACTGCCACGATGCTCAGGCACGCTCCCAGCTGGGCAGCCATATGTCACCATTGCTTCTGTGAAACCCTTTGATCAGGCATTTTTCTTTCAATTAACTGGAAATTGTCAGATTTTCGACAGAAGCACGAGGAGTGTCCACTGGTAGATGAAAGGTGAAGGCTTTAAGAGCCACAAGGTAAGCAAGTGGTACAAGTTGATATAAAATGGGCACAAAATTTGAGAGCCAGCAGTAAAACTTTTGTCAGCAGCACTGAATTAGGTATCCACAATGAGTCCCATATTTGGGTTTTTCAGATTATCAAATGATTACCTTCCTTCTGCTTCCTCAGAACACAGAAACAAACTCTTTGTTAACCTTGCTTATTCTTCATGCTCTGAGTTGTTTTAGACCCAAATTGCAGTGTGACATTTATTTTCATGTGTCTGTTTTTTCCTGTATGGAATCACAGAATCCCAGAATAATTTGAGTTGGAAAGGACCTTAAAGCTCATCCACTCCCACCCCCTCCCATGGGCAGCAACACCTTCCACGATCCCAGGTTGCTCCAAGCTCTGTCCAACCTGGCCTTTAACAAAAAGATATTTAGGACCTGTTCTCCTATTAATTTGGAGCTGTAAAAGTACTGTTGGCATATGAATGCAGTCTGTAAGTTTATAACAATGTAAAATTAGCATTTTGTTCCAGTCTTCAGTCACATTTTTAATTTATTCATGCTGTGCTGTTTTCAGGATGGGGGTATTGATAAGTGCAGATACCTGAAGCAATCTTCCTTCACTTTTCTAAAGAAAAAAAAGTTTAAAGTATTTTGCATCATGGACAGAATAAATAATTATGCACCTTTTAATCAGTAGTACATATTTATAGGCACATTACTAGAAAAGTGTCTATTGCTTCCTGGGATATTTGCATTAACTTTAGTAAAAATCCAGTCAGTCATGCTAAGAGTGAATGTTTACTGCTTTACAATGAACATTACACTATTTTGACTTACAAACCAGCAGAGAAATGCCCATGATGCTGGTTGCTGACAGATGAACATGGGATATTAAATTCCATGACAAAATTTTCATGGAATTTTCATGTGCAGTTATTTAATTTAGGATTGTAGTTATTGTGTCTGTTTGTATTTAGCCATGTAATTGCATTATACAGATACATATTCAGACACAATTTTTCTTTGCATCCAGAAAGAAAATGTCATTAGGGAAAATGATTTCAGATCACCTACTTTTGCATGTCTTGCTGGCACATAAGTGGCATTTGGCTGGTATGGAAAGCCTGCCAATGAGCAGAGCAGCATCAAAGCTGGAATTAAAAATCCACCCCCTAGAATGATCAGCAAGTCTTAAATGATGGAAACTAAACTGCTGGGGGTTGTCCAGTGTGTAGTCAATGAATTTATTTTTCATTTTTGTGAGAGTTCTATGGAACCAAAAAATTGGTTGGTTTCTTAGAGGAAAAGCTATCAAGAACTGAGATTTAACTGTGTGTTTCTGTAGTCCTTGATAAATGGGATTATGTGTGGCTTTCAGTGCACTTCATTTCAGAAGGTTTAGTGAGGACTGTGATGTGAAATCATGAATGAGTGAGCTCATGAAAAAATGCTCACTGCCCGGGGGGAGGCTTCTTGATCTCACAGCTTGTTAAGGAGAAAAAGATCTTGGATTTGAGTGTAGCACCCTGGTGTGGTCCTGACAGACACCTAGAACCATTAAATCTACATCAAATAAGCAGCTTCAGCCACTGAGCTCGTGGCAAGTTATCCATTATCCATTCCCCTGGCTGCCCCTGTGCAGTGAATTGCTCCAGGTGGAATTACCCTCCAGGCTTCACTCCAAGAAGGCAAATTCATAAGGTGACCAAGAGTGACCACTGCACCAAAAGGTTATTACACATATCCCCAACAGCAGCTGTGTGAGAACTCTGGAACCCCAGGCACATGTTTGTTCCACGAGTCTGTCAGATCAGAGTGTGGGGTTTATGATGTCAGTAGGACATGTCATTAAAGTGCTGATTTTTGGGCAGTAAACATTAGAAAGTGAACAGGCTTGCTACTTGCAAAGTATGTTTGAATGACAGCTGTTCTGTTTTCCTAAATTTCAGCAAGCAAAGTAGCTTGAAGTGTTCAGGAGCTAAATCTGTCAGCTTTCTGATACAAAGGAAATTTTGCGGGGTTGGAGCACTGACAGAAGTGGGGGTGGAAGCACAGCGACAGAACAAAAATCAGAAATAAATACAGCTTTACTTTGCACTTGAATTTACATTCTTGCCATATTTTAGATCCCAAGGCAGACATACTTTAGGACACTGCTAGTTAAAAATATTTCTGAAAGGCTGTGGGTGTTTGAAATCTCCCTTGCTCCGGGCGCCCAGGGACGGTCAGGCCTGAGCTGGGGACATGAGGGCGAGCTGTGCCTCCTCAGGGGCATCCAGCCAGAGCCTCCCCTGCACTTGCCATGGGTTTATCACCCCTGGTAATAAATGGTAATAATGCTGTAGCCCCTCACCACTCTCAAACTCTCGGTATCTGGTTCATGGATAGAAATTAATACTGCTTTGGGTATCGTATCTTTGTTTTTGCAACGGCTGCTACTGCAAGCTCTCTGTGTGCAGACTCTATTTAAATTCTCCTTTTCTTTTGATGTCTCTGTCAGCATTTGAAGTTGACTGATATTTATCACAGAGTGCTCACTGCCTGCCCTGGTTTCCCCAGTGCATACCCCATGGCCCTCTTGCTTAATGCTGAACTGGCAAAGATGCTGGCAAGCCTCAGACCTGCAGACTAATGACTTACACTGGCTTCTCAACCTAAAGCTTTTGCTATTTTGGTTGAGGGGTTTTTTTTTGGTTTGATTTTCTCTGCAAAAGGTAAGGGGTTACCCCCAGAAAACCTCTTAGTGTGGAAGCAGCTACTGAGTTTTAGAGCTAGGCTGGCAAACTGGGTTTAATACTTGGTGAGCATTCAATGATACATCCTGGAGGCCTGGAGAGAGTCAAAGAAGTAGTTTAATTCATAGTTTTCAGTGCATTTCTCCTGCTGGTAGGTTACTCACTTGAAAAGTGGCCATATTTTACTGTCAGTACCATTGGAAGAGAAATTGTGCTCGTTTCAGTATAAATGAGAGAGAAGTGTTACCATCAGACAAATTTGTGATGAGTGTTCTTCTGTTGGTACAGATGGCATCTGTGTATTTTTATCACTATAAATCACTCACAGTTGGAGTCATACTTAGTCCAATATCTTGCTTCATGTTTATTGACATAATCACAGTTTTAGAGACGATATTAATCACTCAGTTCTTTGGAAACATTTGGATTGGTAGATAAAAAAAACATATTTATTTTGAGAAAGCAAATGGTACAATTAATTTTCACATATTTGTACATTTACAAATAATAAACAAACTATATTGCAAAGCAATGAGTTAGTACATTGAAATATTGATTTGTAAGCCTTATTTTTCTCCCACAACACAGTGCAGGGGTGTGATAAATCAGGACTTCTGCAGTACCAGGAAATGCACTGGGGAGAGTGACTTACATTTAAATGCAACCTGTATTTTTGCTGTTTTCCCCAAAAGTCCCAGTGTGTTGGTAAGATTCCTCAAGAAACTTTGAATTTGTTTTTTGTACGTGCTGACCACAGCAGCAGGAGCTGGTAATGGTCCCAGAGGGTGGGAGCATTACACAGAGGGCTTGGATCAAACCACCTTTATCCTTCCCTTCTTTTGGGGCTTGCTGATGCCTTGTTTGGCTGGGAGCAGAACCTGAGCTGTTCCTCTTGCACTGCACAGGTCCCCCCTGCCAGGGTGGGAGCATCTGCTCCAGGAGCACAGATGGGAGAGCAGAGCCATGAGCAGCACTGCTCCCTGCTGCTGCCTTTGTCTGACTTGTGCTGTGACATCTGCATCAGAGGGACTGTGAATCCCTGCTAACCATGCTGGAAATGTTCCCATCCCAACAGGGATGAGCTGTGGGCTCTGCTCCCCTGCCTCTTTGCAGAAGGGTGAGGAGGCTCGCTCCAAGCATTGCAAACAATGGGCTACAGCCTGAAGGAAAACAAAAAGAATGATTTCCTAATTTTCTCAATGAAAACCATTTCATTTGTGCCCTGCTTTCCAGAGGGGGTGTGAGGGAAGCTGGCCTGCGTGCACAGTGGATGTGAGGTGATGCCAGCTGGTTGTATAATCCCTGTGACCTGATCAAGATAGGTGACTTCTTA
Source organism: Lanius collurio (assembly GCA_020086605.1). Classification (NCBI taxonomy): domain Eukaryota; kingdom Metazoa; phylum Chordata; class Aves; order Passeriformes; family Laniidae; genus Lanius; species Lanius collurio. The sequence continues at coordinate 3,667,842 of JACBWW010000045.1, read as the reverse complement.
TTCACTTACTCTTTTTTTTCACAATTCGTGCAGTTTTCCTTTTCTGAACCTCAGCAATTAGTCAGTTGAATTAACTTTGAAAGAATGGTATTCAAACTATGAAATACTTAAATTCAGCTATGATGTAGCCAGATAATTTTGCACCAGTAACATCCATTGAAAACTATAAGAAAATATGTGTTTCTATAGGCAGACACACCCAACCTAACCAGTTTCAAATTTGTACACACTTGCATTAGCAAATTGAAGCTTGCTTTGCTCAACTAAAGCATGAGTCATAAAGATATCAAAGAAAATAACATCCAAAATTCCACCTGAAGAGTAACACATAATTAAAAAATTGGTTGACTCAAAGGAGCAGCCATCTTCACAAGCAGAATTATCTTCAATGACCTCCTCTCTATCTAAAAGTGCCTTCACACAAAGGGCACTCGCTGTCCCAGTCCCTGGGAGCCCTCCGAGCACGTCAGCACAATTATTCCAAGAAGTCAGGGTAGCTTTGGCACTGCTGAGCTGCTGGTGTGCAGGAACGTGGGAGGTGGAATTTCTGTTTGCTTCTGGTTTCTGTAGCACATTTACCAGCCCTAGTTTAGTGTTAATGGCTCTGGGTAGAGCAGGAGAGCACAACACTTGTATTCCTGGTATAGAATCTAATCAGAAACAGTTCCTGGTCTTCACTGGAACAGCAAAATTCAGTTGCCACTGTAAAGGAGAAGAGAAAAATTCTTCACTGGCATTTTTCTGAGGGGAGTAATTCCATTAACTCCAGGGCAGTTACTCCATATTTACTACCCTGTAACTGAGATCACAGCGTGCCCCCACTGATCTGAGAACTCTCAGAAAACAGCTGTGAGAAGATCTCGCTCCAGGAGGTTGTAAGGGAGAGGAATATTGCAGAAAATAATTTGCCTAATCTATATTATAAATCCATACTCACACACCCATACATTTATATTTAGGTATTTACACATCATAGCAAAAGGGACATCAAAAGTCCCCCAGCTGCTGGGATGAGCTGGATCAGCTTTGCCTGGAGCATCTGACGTGAGAAGGGATTGTTTACTACAAGGACTTGGAATTCTGCAACACAGTGCAGGCAGGAGGTAGAGATGGTTTACCTTGGATAACCTAAAATTCATAACAGAACTCGAGAGAAAAAAGCCCGATCCCATATAAGAACATTTTCCTATCAGCTGAGAATCCTCACTGCCTCACCATGATGGGTCTGGCACGCCACCTGGCACGCTCAGATAGTGGGGTTTTGTGTAGGAATGGCTTATAATAATTCATATGGAGGTGTTTTTAATGTTTAGAATAAGCCTAAATGCATTAAATAGACAGTATTAGTCATGTTTGTAAACAGAAATTCCTGCCATTAAGAGACAATTGGGTGTATTTGTAATTAAGTAACATTCTCTAGTGAAATTACATGCATGATACTTCTATATTGATTCAAATGCCATTAATAATACGTACAAGACAGACTTCATAGGAGCATCAGGCAGCTGTAGAAAACTTTAATTAAAAAAAAATTAGGTCTACAGTGGAGTTATTTTCCTGACTAAAACATTGTGTATCTTTGTGTACCTGCAGAGAGCTGGGAAGGAAGAGCTCAGAATTGAGGAATTAATGTGCAATTCTTTGGGAATTTCCCTGTGGGAGATTAAATGTCACACGTGTCTGTAATGCCCTTAAAATCACAGTGACCTCAGGAGGGAACTTTTTCTTTACTTCCTCCTTCTTCCACTGTGTTGGAGGTACCAGCATGTGATAACTTCTTGTACAATCTTTAATGATGTCATGATGCAATAGAAAACACAAAATACCAGGGGAACTCCATATCAAAATCCTGTGTAATTATTTCTTGCACTTGATTACAAGTATAGAGAAAGACTAAACCTAAAATAATGTTTCATTGACGTGCAAAGAACCATTGCTGGAGTAACAAACTGGGAATTGTCAGATATGAGAGAGCAGAAGTTGTTCTCCCACATGTGCAGGAATGCCCTTGGTGAGTTGATAAAGAAGATTGTGCAGTTTTCCTACCAAATTTTGTAAGATTGCTGCTGCAAGATTTCTGCCATCTGCAGCTCATTTCAGTGACTCCAGATGTGCTGGTGGTCCTTTGGCCACATCCATTTCATTACTGCAAAAGTAATCTTTTAGACTTGGATTTCACTCAAAATAAAATTTGTAAAGAAAGAAAAAAATATAAAATGGCAAACTGCACCACCAGTCCCTGCCCTGCCTGGCCCTCTGCACTTTGGCTGCAGTGATTTCCATGTCCTAGTCTGCCTCAGCTCCTCTGTTAATGGGAATGAATTCCCAAAAATACCATCAGAACCCCTTTTATCTGAGTTGTGCTGGTGCATAGAGAGCAGCAGGTTAGACAATGGCATGTAAGCAAAAGATTAGATAGTACTGAAGCAAGGTTTTATAAATCTGTCCCAGACATCATATATGAAAGAGATACTTAATAGATGGGATTAAAAGTGTTTATAATTATAAAAATGATTTAAAAATCATCTGATAACTTACTGACTTGAGTCAGAACGAATGAACAGAAAATTACTGGCATGTATTTACAATTTTTATTGAAAAAATACTTGTTTAGATGCTTGGTATCAGAAAAATACAAAATATTGAGTATGGAAAGGTATTAAGGTGTGTATGTGAAGTACATCAAATTAATTCTCGTAATTAAACCTTTCAACTCCACTCTTCTGTTTAGCTAAAATGTTACTTCTATAAATACCTTTCTCTCTGCAGGTACTTAGACTGTCCTAACTACTTATCTTGACACGCTATTTAGATGAAAACCTGTAATAATCCATTGTTTGCCAAGATTATAACCAGATTTTACAGTTTATATTTGTGTCCACAGGCTCAACTGCATGAAGCTCTATTGGCAGGTGAGGACTGTGGTTGTTCCTACATCTTGTTTGTGGTTTTTTGACAAGTATTTTCAAATGCAAATGCCTGACATTAATTTTGGCCTAATCCTCAGCCTGGTGCCTTGACATCCCTGTTTGCTCTGGGGAGAATTTGGTAGTTTTGAATGTCCTTTAGCTGGCTTGGAATGTTATATATTGGAATATTATATATTGGCCATCCCAAAAATGCAACCTGGGTTCTTTTAACTTCTCTGGCATCAGCTGCTGAATAAAGGGAATTTATCAGATGGAATAGTTAATCCAGGGACTGGCTCATGTGTTTGATAATGCAGCTTGCTCTGCAGTGGCTGTGGACAGGTTGCAGCTTGCCTGTAATTATAGATCATATAAACACATTACAGCAGGAGTTTCTATAGGCACAGTTCCAGGAACAATCTGGGCTTGTTCTAAATAACAAATATAGCACCAGTGCAAAGTGTGGGAAATGGCACATAACATCCAGTGAAAATGCTCCTGCTGGTAGGGCTCCCATTTGGCTGCTATGTACATGAGAACACAAGAAAAAATCAGTTAACTGGGGAGTGTTAGGAAGAGGTTGGAAGTAATTGTTTTGCCAAATTAGTAGTCTTGATGATAAGACCAAGTTCACAAGAAAATTCCTTACTATCAGTTTTTGGAATGAGTATATGATATAAAGAGAAGTTAATTGGCTGTTCTTTAAAATAATTGAAAAATCCTCTTTTTTTGTGGAGGGACCTCCTTGCTATCAGGCAGTGTTCCCGAGGGGATGTGTCAGGGAGGGATGGAATGTTTGCAGAACATGCAGGAGCATTTTTGGGTGGACCAAGCTGGGAGACACTTGCAGCTCCTTGTGACTGCATTCCCTCCCTCTGTCCTGAGAGGGAATTTTCTCCCTGGCAGGGTGGCTCCTGGAATCCTGCCTGACTTTGTATCCCTGCATTCAAAACTGATGATTCCTCCTCATGAGCCTTCCCCATTCCTGTTTTCATCCTTATGAAACGTGGCTGGAACATAACGGGCACCTTCCTTTTCCAAGAACTCTTCGTAACAGCCCAGGAAGGTTTTCCTAAGCAGCAATGAGGATTTCACTGGCGGTTGTGGTGCTTGTTGGAAGTGGCTCGCTCAAAACCAAACAGGCTAAACCTCACAACAAAAGAGATTTGCTTCAAATAAGCAGCTGTAAGAATTGCCTGAGCTGTAAGAACTGGGAGTGCACAAGGAAAAGGCACTAAACCTGCAGGAGGAACTGCTGAGGTCCATTGAATTCAGACTGTCTTTTTCACCATAGATATTTCAAAACATGCACGTTTTTTATTTTGACTTTTTTGGTGGGTTTTTTGTTTGGTTGGTTTTTTGGGAGTTTTTTTTTGGTTTGGGATTGTTTTTTGGGTTTTTTTGTGGGATTTTTAGTTTTGATTTTTTGACATTTCTGTCATATTTTCATTGTTTTCACGTTTTCTCCAAAGGTCTAGAGGACAGGGTTTAAAACACTCATTTATTGAAGGACAGTTTATGTATTGCTGTGCTACAGAAGAAAGGAATGGACCCATGTAATCTAGTTTCTTATGAGGGAAAGTGGTGTTAAAATCAGAGAATAAAAGTCAAGAATCCTATTTGGGGTCTGGAGCTGCAATATTATTCATGCATTGCAATGAATCATTTGCCATCCCTTCACTTGGCCTGCCCTCTCTAATATGGTGCAAAATTACCATTTTTCATGAATGTGTCCTGACTAAAGAGAAAAAAACCCTATTTCACATCTTTATAGGGATAAATAAATCCAGTATAATGCAGAGGATAGCTGTTGTTTCATTTGGTGAGTAGGAACTGTGGGATTCTCTGCAAAAATACTCATTAAAGAAAAATTGATCAGGATACATTGCAAGAAAATATTTTGGACAGTACTGACACTCTGGAATGACTTGTCTGTAAGAACTTTCAGAAACACTGGGCATGGGATCTCAGCTCGTTCTCATAACTTTGGTGATGATGCTTATCATTCTTATACTATTATTATTTTTATATAGCTAATTAAATCTCATAACACTTGGCAATTAATGTGCTATTTAATTACAACAGAAGGACAGCTGTGAGTGTAGTGATGACTGGCCTTTATTTCACCGCCTTTGAAGTTTAACTCCACCCTACAAAGCACCTTATTCCTGAATTATACCCATAATTCTCTCTCTAAAATGCTTGCACAAGAGTGAGGTTTGTTGCCATCGACTCAAAACAACATCAAGGTAACAATCCAAAATTTTCTGAGTCTGAGCCACTGTGAAGTTGCCTTGTCACTTATCTTTCCCAATGCACTGGGCTAAGATGATTCTGAAATGCATCTCTGCTCTAGTCTAGGAAGAAAATTGCACAGCTTGCTCCATTCTGTTGTTCTAGTGTTACCAGACTATAAACATTTGAATTATTAAACTAAATTACAAACAAATGTTTTATTAAAATTAGCTGGATCACTTATGTGAAATATTATTTTTTTTTTGTAAATGTTCTATATTTTCCTCTATAAATCCCTTTCTGGCCATTTCTGTCAGCTCACTCACTTTCCCTTTGCACTGTATTCTTTTCAATCATTGGCTCAATCAATAGTGACAAAGCTACTCCAAATTCAAGAGTTCTTTTCAACTATTGCTCATATTTTAAGAATCTCAGAACCAGGCAACTTCTAGGCATTATAATAGAAAATCAATCTCTGTGAGAGAAGTAAGGTACAGAACATAAATCCTAATCAATAACTGGGAAAATTTAGGAAAAAAAGTTGAAGATTCTCAACATTATATTTTATTGTTTCTCTACAAATACTAAACAGAATAAAATCTGTCATCATTACAGTGATGCTGTGGGTTTGTGTAAGATTATTACACACACGGCTTCTGAGGTATCAACTCTTGTGTCTTGAAACAAAATTCTTCTGAAATAATTATAAAAATAATTATGACACCCTGAGGGTCATTAATTTGCAAAGAAGCTGTGGCTGCCTCATCCCTGGGAGTGTCCAAGGCCAGGCTGGACAAGGCTTGGAGCAGCCTGGGACAGTGGGAGGTGTCCCTGCCCATGGCAGGGGGGGCACTGGGTGGGCTTTAGGGTCCTTCCAACCCAAACCATTCTGGGATTCTGTGAAGGTTTCGAATCCTAAATCTGAACTGCCACGTGTTCCCATTTTGCAGCCTGCAAGCTGGAGTAAATCCCTCTGCTGTGCTGGGCTCCTGCTGCTCTCTGACAGCAAAGGTTCCTGCTGTGAATTCCTGGGAAGGTCTGTCCTGCAGGAAGGGAACGTCCACAGAACCAGATCACCTGGCCCTGCAGCCAGCTCTCAAACACCCTGCCTGGCCTAAGGGCAGGTTGTAACTCCTTGGGCAAAACCAAACACCTTCCAGGCTAAGTGAAGAGATCTGGGGACTCTCTGGAGTGATTTTGCAGCCCCTGACTATTTCTGACTGCGTGTGTTTGGTTTGCCCAGAGCGAGAGCCTGCCAAGAGAGCTGATTTCTCCTTCTGTCAGGTATTGCTAGAGACTCTCTTTTGGTTGGAGTTTTTTCAGTGCAAATGCCTTTGAGATCATTAAATGTGATATCTTAGAGTCTTTAACCTGTGAGAGAAAATACCATTTTCCCCTCTGTTCACCACAAGCAGCTCTAGAAATAATGGTCTTAAGAGGGAGACAGGGAAATTTAAGCTAATCTTGAGGAGACTGATGACAACAGTTGAGCCATGGACTAGATTGCCTGCAGAGGTTCTGCTGTTGCTAGAAAGGGACTGACAGACTTGAGGATGCATTTAGGTGTAGCTGATCCCTCAAGGTCCTTCCACCTTCCATTGCCAGTGAATCAGGAACAGAAATAAAGTGTGCCTCCTTCCTTTTCAGCCTCAGAGATTCCATTCCTTGTCAAGGCAGGAGTTCTGACCCTCAGCGTGCTTTTACTCTCTTGGTTTATTGGTTTATTAGAGTTCAGTTTGTGTGGCTCAGAGAAGCAGGTTTAGCAATTGTACACAGCAGAGATTGTCATGGTGCTTTGTAGTTCTTCTTCTTTCTCTTTTTTTCCAAGACTGATAAATAATCTTTACCATATAAATGAAATTATAACAGTCATTCTTACAGGCTTGAGCTGTCACATCCATAAAAATACCCTAAAAAATGTAAGCCCACACAGAAATGTTAAAGGACAGAGACAACATCAGGATGCTGGAGAAAAAAAAAAACAAACAACCAAACAAAAACCTGTTGTCACTAATACTGCATTTTCCTTTGAAATAACTGTGATAGGCAAATTCAGAGTTGGCATTTCCACTCAGAAATTCTAATTGGTGAAGCCAGGACATTTTTTCCAAGTGGAAAGGTGTTTAATTCACTGGGCTGGGAGAATGGTGGTTAAGCTCATTTGACAGAGAGCTCTCTCGTGTTCAAATCCTAGAATGAAATTCTTTGCACGTGTTTCTGCATTCGGTGAAATCAGAGGTCTTTGTACTGTGTTTACTGAACAGCTTTTATGAGATATAAATACCAGCACATTCTGGTGGGTTTCTAACAAACAGAATGGTCTGCTCAGCCCCAATATGGTCCTGTGTTAGAGCAGATTGGATGGTACCCTTCGATGATGGGAAATGCATTCAAATTCCATCCAATGGCATGTATGGCTTATAAATTTAGAGAGGCTGTGGGTGTAGAGAAGCTGATTGTATAGCATTATTCATTACGTGCCTTATATCAAGTTTTGGCTCCTATTCTGTTCAATGATTGCACATTAGCATTCTTCTTGATCTTTGGTGCGTGATGCTTCCTGCAGAACTGGTTTGAACTAGTCCTCCTGCTCAAAGAATATTCTTTCTTCTGCTCCTGTCATTAGAAAAACTTATTATTGATAGTTGATGATTTTCCAGAACTCTTCCCAGTTCCTAAAGCTACAGGCTGGACACTCACAGACCATGTCACTGGAACAGCACTGGTAGGGGGATGGATGAGGGGCTGATGGATCATTTAGGAAAGGCTCCTGATGTCACCTTCCACTTTGGCCACAGATAGAAAGTTCTGTGTCCTTCTGACTGATCACTTGGGTTAGCAGCTGACTTGTAATTAAAATAATGAGGCAATCATTGAGCTCTGGGAGTGATAGTCTAAACTGCACTGACCACAGAATTAGCAGCTTGTGAATTAGGAGTTCATGAGGAGCAGAGTTCTCTCTCTTCACTCTCACTGTCTGTAAGGCACATGCCTGTTTCTATTATGCTGAGTTTATTTTAGCCTTGTGCTCTGTAGTGTAAAATGCTTTCATCCTGCTTTGTGGATAATCTTCCTTAGAGACAGAGAAATTGGGCTGCAGGGAATGGGGGAACATCTTTCCTGATACAGTTATGTGGTGGTTTATTACTATTATTAAAAATAAAAATAAAATATAATAATAATAATAACAACAACAACAACAATAATAATAATATAGTATTAGCAAGATTTTTAGCAGTAGCTTTAAGAGCTGGCAAGTGAACAAAGCCAGGTATGGCACAGACCATCCCCTGGGGCAGACCTAGTGTCTGAAACATGCCACCTCTCATTTATCCTTCTGGTTTTAGTTTAGGGAAAAAAATCCAATACTCTTATCTTAAAATAATACATCTTGTTTTTCAGCTGGTATGGAAGCATGGAAGAGCAATACCTGCCTTGCAAAGGAAGTAAAAATGTCTCAGGTTGATTATACAGCTGTGTCTCAAGTAAGGACCATTCTCACTTTTGGATATTCCCAAATATCTCATGTTGCCTTTTGATTTTATGCAAACAGGGCAGTTCTTGAAACAGCCTCCTTTAGCTTCCAGTTTTTAAGCCTCTCCTAATTCCTCCTAAAGCCTGAACCTGTTTCTGACTGAAGGTCCTACTTGCTCCCTGGCCCAAGAGCAGCACAAAGTAAGTGGGGTGCTGATGAATATTCCAAGATGTTTGCCTTGGTTTTTGAGGGTCAGGGGCTGAAGTGACTCCACAGGAGCACAGACATTGCTGCACATTTCAGCTGCCTTCAGCTCAGGGCCATGCACAGGTCTGTGGACACCTCCCCACCTCTTTCAGCACTGCTCCAACTGCCAGGATGGAGAGAACAAGGGTCTAACATGACTCCTTTCTCAGGAGATGCAATTCACCCCTGGTTAATAACAAAATAATTTATCTCGAGATAAATTGAGATGGAAAATGTGCCTTTCTGAACACAAAAAGGTGCTTCAGGCAGAATGGAGCTGACATTTCACCAACAAGCTCCAGAAGGTGCTGATGCCTGAGCAGTCTGTAGGAAGGGTTTGTCTTCCTCCATTGTGTCCATTCCAGGAGAAGAGAAATGGAGTGTTAAAGCAGATCCTCAGGAACTGAACTAATGCAGCAACAGCACATCAGGCAGAGAGAGGCTTGTTTGATGTCTTTGTCGAGGTAAACTGCCTTTTTAGCATGTGTATACCTGACAAATTATGCAAGTGAAGACTCTTCTTGACAAATGTAATAATGCACATTTAAAAATAGTAGAAGAATAGTAAATACAGTAACAATAGTAAAAGAACAATTATGTGTGAACCAGACAGCAGAAAGCAGAGCAGGAAAGCTGAAGTATTACCAGTGTGTGAAAGAGATTATGCAGAAAACACAATCTGGGGGCATTTTAGTGAAATGGAAAAAGGTTTAAGGAAAAAGTAAATAATCTGATATAAACATAAAAGCACCAGCTAATGGAGATTGCAGCAACACAAGGAATGTAGATAGTGTGCACATGTAGACTCACATACCCACAGAAATCAGCAGCAGCCCCACAGCAGGGAGCCCCTTCCCAGTGCTGCTTGCTCAGAGCAGCCAATATCCAGGGATGACTGGAAACCACTTGTTGGTTAAGTTTCTGTAAATGAGGAAACAGAAGGCAATTAGTGAAAGCCAAGACTCTAATCTCTCACTGCTCCATGGACTTTGTTCTTGCTCTGGAGCTTTACATAGACTGTGTGAGTATAAACCTGGGAGGAAGGTGCAAAGTATAACCTTGTTCATTATAAACCAGTAACCCTCCGTATCCATAGGGTGCTTTAAAACATCATTTACAACCCAACTGGATGTGGCTGTCTGATCCAGGAGGAAATTTATAGTAGTTGAGAAAAGAGTAATCTGATGGAGTGCTTAAAACTGGAAAGTGCTATGAGACAGTGGCAATAATCCCCCAAAAGGTGAGCTGTGTGTTACCCCACTGTGTGCCAACATGGTGCCTGAAATGTTAATTAGGGTGAGATAATGAAGGAAAAAACTTTCAGGATGAATGTTTGTGCTTCCTAAAACTGGGTGCATTTTACTGGCTTGGGGCAGTGACTGGTTTTGCCAACAGCATTGCACGGGGTTAGCTTTACTGGGGTACAATTAATTCTCTAGTTTGGGGCAAAATAGTTGCTGTGCTGGCAGAGTAAAGCAAGTCAAAGAACAGACAGGTGGAGCTGTGTCAAAATAAAAATTCCTTCCTCACAAAATCCAGCAGTTCTGGGTTTAAACTGCAACTGTTCTAATTGTGAAATCAAAAATAAAATCAAAATACACATTTGGCTGGAATGTTTTGATTTTGACTCTTTTCCAACTTGAAACATAAATAAAGAGTAGTTATAAAATTAAGTGTAACAGCACACGCTGTCCCTATCAGCACAAGGATCTCACTTTTGAAAGAATAAGTTAGAACTTGTCAGGTGGCTTGGGGGCTTAAAAAAAAAAAAAAAATCCAAACCACCAAAAATCATACAACACAATCAGGAAACCAAATATTCATCACTTTACATAAGGCTCCTATCTGAATTCTTTCTTGTGCTAAAAGGTTTTATAAGATAACAAAAACTTTTGTGCTCAAATGGGTGATAAAAGCCATAAAGCCTCCCAGTAAATGGAAGTCCTCATAAACAAAACACCGAGTCCTATTTAAAAGAACTGTTTCATGTTTACACTGCCAAGCTGCTGATGGTGCACAAAGTTGTTCTCTTAATAATGAGCTGGGTAGAGGAACGCCCAGCACCCAAAAACGTGTTACCTCCTCAGAGATCTGCATTTTAATCAGCTGATGAAACAGATGTGGGAGGATTGTCAGGAGCTCGGGTTCTGAAATCCCAGAGAAGCAACTATCGATCTGATAGATTTTCATAGAAAATAAAAATCAACTTGGTTTCTTGCTTTCTACCTGCCCAGTAAGAGACAGGTCAGAAATGTAAGCTTTCTCAAAAGTGGGAAGGGCTCGAAAGAAATAAATTTTCAAAATTAAATTCTGCACAATGTTTCACTTCAGCAAAACCAAAAGCTTGCTAAATGCATCCATAACAAGGAAACTTTTTGATGTTGCATCAAAATCAAACAGCATAAACTCTACTCACAAAAAATTAAAATTTCAGGTGTAAACTGTAGGAATATATCAAAACTTAGGTCACTCCAAGAGAGAGGAACTATGAAAAAAAATCCCAAATTTTATGACAAAAATAGATATAATAGATAATATATTTAGCCAAATAATATGGTGGAGAAGACAAGCTCTATAGGTCCCAACATGAGACAAGGTATTTTAGTCAGCCTCTTTGGCTGCTACAACAGTAGTAGTAGTGAGTAGTTAAAATGTCACTACCAGTAGTTAAGCAGTTAGTAGTTACTAATGGTCTAGTAGTAGAAGCAGGTTAAAATAGCCCTATTCCAGTTCCTGTGCCCAGATTCCTCAGATATTCAGATATTTTGTTCTAGTTTCTGTATGCCTGTGATACACTCTGACCAAAGAAGTGTTCACTACACCTGTTATTTTAAATTCCAATCATCCTTCACCCTCAGCCATAGAAATTTCATAGCAGTTGAATAATGGAAATGATGATGCATCAGAAATTGAGTATATCTTAAGGCATTCTTTCATCTTGAGAGGTTTTCAGGTAGAAAAAACAGTTTCCAAAATCTACAGCAGATTTTATTTACAGATATTAAGAACTTACTCCCTCACTTTTTAATAGTTTTATATTCTAAACACTTTTCTGTGTTATGTGCTTAATGATTTCAGATTTTCCTTAAAGACAGTCGAGCTGTTTCTATAACACATTTTTTGTCATGTACAAGTAACAGCAAAGATAAACTCCCAAATTCCTGTCTTGCTCTCCCCAAAACTGCCAAGGTACCAACACTTATTTCAGAGTGTCACAAGCACAGCTCCTTTATCTCCTTCAACAGGGAGGATTATTCCTCAGGCAATCTGTCCAGGAGAGGGAAATGCAAATTGTTGCTTTGGAATTGAACTGTTTTCCTGCTCTTTGGTCATAATGAATGTAATCTCTTTCCTTGGTGTTTAACTCCCAGATCAGCTGCTCCCTGTGCTCCACATGTCTGCAGGCCCTTTCCTTTAGGAGTTCCCTTCCAGCACCCCTGAACTGTAAATTAGAACTGGCAGCACAACACAGATATCACTGCTGGTGCTCAGAGGACTTTTGCAGCATCATGAAGAAAGTTCAGCATCATCTCTGTATTTTGTACTTTACCACTGGGTAAAATGTTATATTTGTTCTACAATGTTATGCTCTGAAGGGTTTTTTTTGCAATTGATATTGTTAAATGATAACTGGCAGTGTTTCTTTCAGCTGAGGCATTCACTCCTTAGCATGCTGAATAAGGTCTTTAATGGGTTGGAGAAAAGTTGGCCAACAAGGGGTTTTTTTTGCTTGATCACCAGTCTCCTGCATAGTATTAATTATCTGAAACAAAGTAAATTGATTGTTAAATAATCTCAACAATTCAAATAGGAAAATGGTAAGAAGAAAAGTGAATTCTGCTTCAGGGTAAGTGCAGCACTGTATTATTTCATACCATGAAGTACAATCTTATTAGCAGTTGAAAATACTGAGGGCCATCACAAACCCAGGGTCCTTATAAAACAAATTTTATTCTGTTTTGGTACTCCATGTACTGCTGTTATACTATCATACAAAGATTCTTTTTCATCTCTAGTGGCACAGCAAAAGGAGAAGTGTATTTGCATGTTCCTTGACAATTTTAGATTATAAATCATCCTAGCCACTAATGAATAAATGCCATTTTAAAGTCTAGATTTTTCTTTTTCATATTCCAAGGATTTCCATTTCTTTTTGAAGTGTATGAACTAAAATTGATATCACAATTTATTACAAGGAACATATTAATGGGATAAGAGAGTTTTCCTTCACTCTTTATGGTCTCATCATGGGCTAGTGCCAGCAAGGTAAATGAGAGTCTTTAAGCCATACCCTAAACTCTGTTCAACCCTTCCTGCTCACTGAATTTTCTTACCACTGAATGTATAAAGAGAATTACAATTCCAAAATCACACAAGAAGCATTTCAGATCCAATCCTGCCAGTTATGCATGGTGAGACACCTTGTTAAAATACATTTGTAAATGAAATATAAAATGATACAGCAGATAAAAAGTCATTGTGGGTGAGCACACAGCAATGCTTGTATGGAACAGGGGAATGAGGGCTCTGAGCAGCTGCTCTAGTGTGGGACAGGACAGCCAACTAGTGCTGTCCTAAACCAATTCAAGGGATTTCACCCCATGTGCTTTTTAATGTTTTTCCTGTGGGAAGGAGAGCATGTTGTTATTGCAGAGCCACGAACCACGAGGGCAAAGGACCAGGCAGTACCAAACCAACCTGCCATCCTTTCCCTCAGCATCCTCTACCCCAGAATTGCCATGGAGAGGTGGCAGATGGGGCTCCAGGTGCCACAGAGCCAACACTCCAACACTCATTAGATGTTCCCCAGCCAGACCTTTGCTCAGTGCTCATCTGTTGTTTCCCCCTCCCCACTCACCTCCTGCTGCTCCTCCAAATCCCCTCTGCCCCAGCACGGACCCCAGAGAGCAGAATCTGCTGGTGCAAGGCAAGGCCACAAAGCCTGCCCTGCATAAAGCAGGCTGTGACCATCCTGAATAATTTTTGCTCTAAACACACACTTCTGAACAGAGCTCAGTTTTCAAAAGCCAGTGATGTACTTGTGATTTGAACAGCAAGTTCTAGACATCTGCTCCCTTGTCTGAAAATGCCTTGCATCACCTTTATGGCAGTTACTGGAGCTCAGCTTTAGCTGGTACAGAGCAGAGCCCTGCAGCCAGGCTGTCCCAGCCTTTGGAAGGAGGAGAGAGACATCTCCTTGCTTTGATTCCCTCTGCCAGGTGTTGTCCCAGTATCAGCACAGCCTGACCCAGGCAGCCCAGGGTTAAGAGGTGAACAGGAACCAAGTGGGGGCACTGAGCTATCTGGCTCAGGTCAGTAGGGATGAAGTGGGTGCACTGGGCTATCTCTGCAGACAGCCACCTCCCACCAACCTCAGGTGCAGGATGGCTCTGCCTTCAAAGAGAGGATCACACAAAGCCTCTGCTCACCAGCTGGTTCTGACTTCACTTCCAGCTCTAAAGCCTTCCTTCAGCTGAAAGCAGATTTTTATCTCTGCCTCATCAAGTTGCTTATGGGGTGCTGCTGCCTGCCAGGCTTCTTAACCCTCTGTGCCACAGTCCTTCAGAGAGCTTCCTAAGCCCATAAATAACGTAAGTATAAAAGTTGTAAACACTGTTTCTGGTCGTGGTGTTCCCGAGGGAGCATTCTTCTATTTCATGTCAAAGCAGTTTTATTCCTTGCAGTCACAGCCAGAATTCCAGAGCAGGTAACACCCTGCACGCCACAGTGCAGCACCATCCCAGGGCTTGGCTGTACATGGAACTTTGGTCACATTAAAATTCAAAAGCTTTGTTTGAGGCTCTTTTCATTACCTGGTACAGATCACCATGCGTGTATTGCTTGCTGTTGTTATTTATGACTCCAATAATCCTCACCACATCTACAAAGCCTTCCGGAAGCTGTTCTGTATTTCCATTACAATGGGGTGACTTGGGGCCTGCTTTCTGCTGACCCTTGTAGAAACTTCTTTATTAACCAGGGCAACGTGCTGCATGCAGGTAACCTTCCTGAGCTGGCAAACCAACAGGGTTTCCACATTTTATATTACAGCACATTTTTACCCCCGAGGAGTATTACTGCAGTTTCTGTAGTTTCCTACTGAAGCATAAAACAGTTTCTTCTGCTCTGTGTAAAACAGAGGCTGTTGTGATCATATTTTACTGCTTTCCAAGAAATGCTCTTTTTTTTAATTGTTTGTGAGGAGCCACTAACAGCTCTTCCAAGCTGGTGAAGCAAGAATGAGGTTTTAAGGCAAGATTTTCCCTGCATTTAGTTCCTTTCTAACCAGTGGGATAGAATTTACCTGAAATGCTTTTTATAAATGCTCCTATGTAAAGCAGGGTGTCTGTTTAGGTTTAATGCCTGGAGGAAAAGTGAAACTTTTTATATGTGATGAACATGTCTCTAGATGTCAGAGTGCCTTAAAATATGGGATTGTTGTAGGCACTCACCCTAAAATCCATACCTTCCCAAATGCCTGCTGAGCAGAGTTGGTGAACACTTTTTAACTTCAGAGACAGAGCTTTCAGTGAGTGGCCAGAGTAGAAGAGTGCAGAAGTGCAGAGCATTATTCCATCACTTCAGAGGTGTTTTGCCCTAACATGGTACTACAGAAATTTTATTCTGTGTGACTGTTATGTGGCCTTACAGCACAGTAAGCATGTTGGGGAAACAAACTGACAAAATTAAGAATTTCAGGTTTATCATTAAGAAGAATATTCATTACACAAGATTCTACAATTATGTTATTGCTACATGACCTTGCAGAACAAAGTTATGTTCTCAGTTAGGGCTTGCCTGACGCTGCCAGAGGAATCCAACTCAAAATAGGCTGGATTGAGAAATGAAGCTGACATTCTTCTCTGTAGAGTGAGATTTTGAATAAGTAACAAGCTCCATCCTTTCCAGATAAGAGCCACGTGGTGTTCCATCTGTAATGATGAGGGCTGGGAATGACAGGACAAGGGGGAATGGCTTCCCACTGACAGAGGGAAGGATTAGATAGGATAATGGGAAGAAATTCTTCCCTGTGAGGGTGGGGAGGCCCTGGCACAGGGTGCCCAGAGAAGCTGGGGCTGCTCCAGATCCCTGGAAGTGTCCAAGGCCAGGCTGGAAGGGGCTTGGAGCAGCCTGGGACAGTGGAAGGTGTCCCTGCCCGTTGCAGGGGGTGTAAAACAGGATGGGATTTAAGGTCTCTTTTAATCCAAACCATCCTGGGATGCTCAGATCAGTTGGTCACTGAAGGCAGCAGTGCAGGGATGCAGGTACAGACCGTGCTCCTTTCCCTGGCAGCTGCTGCTCCGGGCAGAGCCGCCTGCGAGCCGGCAAAGGCGACCGCGGCTCCGGCAGGTGTGAAAGGTTTTCTGGCGAAGTTCATAACCTCCCGTGAAAAGGATATTTAAGCCATTTGAGTAGCAGATAACTATGGGTTTACACTCCCGCTACACGCGTTGTAAAGAGAACGGCAGCAAAGGGCTTTACTGAAAGCACGGGGCTTTGCTTCTCTCCCAG